>JAANYP010005868.1:0-200000 GCA_020465985.1 Centrapalus pauciflorus | reverse complement strand
TATGAAAAATGTCATTAATCCCTGATTATGACGAATTAGAACTACAAAATTTTGGAGTAGCTTCCTAGAATGGTTTGTGACACCCTTGTCACAATAACCACAACACATCACCCAGTATTAACATACAACCCATAATTAAACATTAATCCCAAATGTTTAGTACATTACATTAACTTGAAAATTACATAAAAGAAACTACACACAAACATACTACGGAGTTACATGATTCCATTCTAATTCTACATACTCAAAGATTTATTACCACCATCCCAAATGATTCCAATGAAATTTCCTTTATTTCGTTACCAAATTTAATAGTAGAGATCCTCGAATACTTCAATATTTGACCTAGCTAGACGGTCAGGCAACAGATTTTCCTTTTCCTGAAAAATATTAACAACTAACGGGTAAGCGATACTTAGTGAGTACAAAGATTTCATATTTCACAAGCCTTTATGCAGCACATATGAATCACATCGATGACAAACGTCGTGCACCCCTTCGTACACGAAGTACAGACAAATATATGAGGGAAAAATAACAACCAGGACCACTTTGGTTTCCTATTGACACACTAGATAAAAAATTTGTCCTACGTTTAGCGTTGAATTGATGTTAACATTGGTAGGATTTCCAACTAATCATCGTGAAATACTTAGAGTAAGCATCACTATATTTGTTTTGGCTTTGTCACAATAGACAAGCAATTTTTGTCACACAAACATGACTCGATAAGTGTCCTAAGAGGTGTATAATCAATAAGCTCTAAACACAATGTGCAATCAAATGAAATTCAGAAACCTGAGCAGATGTATTACTATTTCAATTTCAATTAACTTCAAATGAGAAATTGATAGCATATGTGGTATATCCCCGTGAGAAATGAAACAGTAGTTTTTTAAGAAGCAACTAAGTAGCTAGGAGGAGTTCTGTGCCTGCATCGTTTGGGTCCATGACGTCTTCTTCAATATCAAATCTCAACGAATAAGATTCGATAGCAAATGTAGGAAACCGAGCAAATGTTGGTTTTGATAGGATTCTCTTTTCTTTTAATCTTTTCTCTTTCCTCAAGCTCTCATTGTCATTTTTCAACTATTTCTCCCTCCGACTCACTTTTATCAGAATGATTTGGTGCACCCCCATCTCCTTTCATTAATACCCTTCTTATTTCATTTTTAGCTCTGCTCAACCCGATCAACACCCCACTGTGTTTTATCCTTCTCAACTAGATCTAGAATACCCTCACGTCTAATCAATTGGAAGAATTACTCTATGGGTAGGTCATCCGGTTCTAGGTAGACCATATGAATGATATATACATACATATATATATATATATATATATATATATATATATATATATATATATATATATATATATATATATATATATATATATATATATATATATATATATATATATATATATACATACACTCTCATGTGGTGCACTAGAGTTAGCAAATGTTATCAAAGATGATGAACTTTGAGTTCTTGGAATTGCAGGTAGCATAGAATGCTCAGAAAAGCTGCTTTAGCATTATGAGAATGAACTCAGTGAAATGAACATAAAGGAATGGAGACGAGTGAATAAATCAGAAGAAATCAGAATGAGATAACTCAAATTGAATGATTATGATTTGAATGAGACTCGGGATTCACGATTAAGATGAGATATTGTGATCTCCTTAGAATGAAACCGAAACAAATTTTACTCCCCTTTAAATGATAAAAGTATGAAGTCCAAAACAGTTTGAATCATTTTGGGTCAACAAAAAGCTTTTTAAAAACTTTTACAAAAAAAAAAATACTCCCCCTCCAAGTATGCACCAAAAATGTTTTGTTTAAAAGATTTGCATATTTGAAGAGTAAAAAGACAAGGAAAATTTCTTGATAATGCATAGATGCAAACTCCCCCTCCAGATAAGAACAAATATCAGTCAACAGAAAGTAGAAGAACAAGAAAAGTAAGAAATCTATTCTCCCTGTTGTTGTTTTGCCCGTGATGTTGAACAAAAATTCTGATATGCACATGAGGGTGGGAGTTTCAGAAACACTGTAGGTTCTAACTGAAGATCGGGTTCAACTCCGAAGTAAGTAGAAACCATATCATTGAAGTCCGGGTCCTTAACTGAAATGAACAGGAGCCATTTACCTGAAAAACAACCATGTAACTTTTGATACTCATTGGAATTTGGGTCCAGTCAGGTAAGCTTTAGGTACTCATCTTTGAGTTATTACCTTCTTCTCTGCCTTAGGCAACCATTTCCAGTTTGGTCCCTTCAAGAAATTCTTAGGTACCTAGCGGAGACTGAATGTGGGACCTTTTTGTTCACACTTATGAACATGATGTTTCGCAGACTTATGTCTGGCTTTGGAGACACAACCATTTATTACGTGAGAATAATGACAAGGTTTAGTAGAAGGAAAATTAAAAAGCTGCTTAAAAGAGTATTTAAAAACATGTTTATGTGACATCGAAGCATCACATGAAGCAGTCTTTTGATTAAAATCTACTACAACATTGCCATTCATTTTAACATGAGAAACAGAAATGAATGGTTGTGAAACCATTTGATAATCAAAACAACTTTTCACTTGAGCATGTGAATTTGAGAAGCCATAGTCATAACGATTAGAGAACCAATTATGTCTGTTGTTGGATTTTCTAATCATTTGTGGCTTTCGGGAATTCCCGGTACCCTTAATGTAAGAGTATATTGAATTCCTTACAGCTTTTTGGAAATAAGATTTAGAAGATTCACCGTTGTAAATCTTGATTGGAACTTCCAACTTTTCTTTGCCCTTCTTAATCTCAAGAAGATGTTTATATTTATGAGCATTTGTTTTCTGATCAGAAACTTTTGAGGCCTTTGAAATCTATCTTTCTAAATCTTTGATTATGTCGTGAATTTTATCTCTTTCACTTTCAAAGAACTTAGAGTCTGTTTTAAAAATATGTTCACGTATTGAAAACGTTCTTCTTGCCTCATCAAATTGGTTTTTTTTAAAGAAAATCGACTCTATCCTTTTCAAACAACTTTTTCGCTTCCCTAAGTTCTCTTTCAAACTCAAGTTGGTTTCTGAAGGCTCGAATTTTGGGTTGCTTGAGAAAGCATTTAAAATAGCACAGGACCACCCTTTGTAATGAATAACTTGAGTTGTATATTCAAATACTTCGCTCACATACTTCACCACATTCTCAATAAGAGGATCATGGTAGTCAGAAGCTTCTTTTTGAGATTGTTTCAACTGCTTTTCTAGAACAACAATTTTGTGTTCTAAAATAGAGGTAGGAACATATGGGTGAAGTACGGGAGCCACTGGTTTAGTATTTAATTCTTCTTCTGAGTAAATGTGGAAATAGTCATCATCTAAAGTTGGTTTTCTAGATGAATAAATTTTATTCAGTTGCTCATAGGTCATGAAGGTTTGTGTATTCTTTATGTTTTGCTGGTTAAGATCCTCTTGATTCAAAGCATCTTTAGATTATCTATGAAAAATATCTTTATATCCCGCTCTCATGTAATTGAAATCATACAGGGTGGGCAGTATCATCAACACTTTATGAAGAGTTTTTGGATTTTAAAAGTTGATGTCTTCCTTAGAGTGATATAAATGTGTCTGCTTAGGCTTGTTCATGTGAATGGTTTGATCTGTTTGTCCGCGTTTGAGAAATTTATCATCAAGTTCTTTGATACAGACATACAGATCAACTCTTTCCTTTTCAATCGTTTTAAATTTTCCTTGCTATCAATATTCTCGTAATGCAACAACTCATAACGTTTTGAAAGATCATATAACTCAGATTTCAAGGAATCCTTAGCCTCAGTGGTTGTAGCTAAACAACTCTTATGGTAAGTATTTGAATCATCAACCTTAGCTTTTTCCCAAAGAAGTTCTATAAACAGATTATGTTCATGCATCCATTTATCATGAAAAACTTTAGATTGAACATTTTTCGCTTGAAGTTCGTTATTAAGAGCACGCAATTTGGCATTCAACTCATTAACTTAATAGCAAGATTGAATATCAAGAGAAGAATGTACTCTATGTCCTGATTCAGAGTTTTAGGTACATCTATAATGTCATGCTCAACATTTGCCTCATTTGTAACTATCGCTTGATTCTCAATAAAGACATCTTTGACACTTTATGCTTGACTGGATCTTGAAGATTACATATTGATTTGAATATTTAAACGAAAGGAGTTCAATGTTGATGGAACTCGAGTCAAAACAAAAACAAATATAAACCCGAAAAGAATAAAAAATCAATAAATAAACGCACACTTAATAATAAAATTACAAACTCGAACAAAACAAAAATAAATAAAGAAAAAAAATTTCAAACTTGGTGAAATAATACAAAAATAATTAAAGAAAAAATTATCAAACTTGGTGAAATTTATTTATTTATTTATTATATTTTATTTTATTTTTGACAAAAATCGGACTTGGTGATTCTAAAACTCTGAGATTCTAAAACTCTGAAACTCTGAGACTTATTAAAAAAACACTCTGAGATTTTGAGACTCTGATACATAGGTGAAATTATCAAACTTGGTGAAATTATGAAAATTTTCATAATTTTCAACTCAGGTTTTTCACAAAAAATGAAAACTTGTTTACACAACAACACTTTCATAAATTTTCATCCACTTTCTCGGATACCACCTTTTATATTATCTCTCTTACTTTTCTAGAACCCATCCTATAGTTTTTTATTATACTCTCTTTTTCTCTCTTACTTTTCTATCACATATCTTATTTTTCTTGTTTTATAAGGTTAACTCCATATTTATGCAACGACGTTTACATATTTTATCAATTAATGCAACAAAATCATTTTTAGCATATTTTATGCAATGACGTTTGAACTTGTTATCAAAAAATGCAACAAGGTTTCCAAATTTATCAAGTAATGCAATGAAATCATTTTTGACATGGTTTTTGCACTAAGGTTTGAAATTTCTACACAAACATGCAACATAATTTACCTATTTATGTGACCATCTATCAATTTATGTATGTCACCAAAAAATCTAGATGGACAAATCTGTGTGTACAAAAATTCACGTCGTCAAATTCAATTACTTTATAAGATAATAGTTACACTACAAAGTTATCATTTGTTTCAAATATTCTGTTACAATTATTTTCGTGATGAATTTTACTGTAATTTTCGTGAAATCCTTTTGACTAGGGATAACAATGGGTCGGACTGAGCATATGTCATCTCATCACTATTTTTAAAATTTCATTATGTGTCATGACTAAAAAAACATGTAGCAATTTAAATAGAGATAATCTTCAGGTAATTGGTGATATTCGTGAAGATCAGGATTAACAATTTAATGAAAAGTTAAATAATCTATGTTGTAAAATTTTAGCATTTATGTTAAACAGTCAATCAATCGTGGGGTAAATATTAATTGTTTAGTGTTAACGATAATCAAATTCGTACAGTTTAATTAATCATCTATATTAAACATTGAATCATGAATTCTCACATTTATCCTAATCATCTGACAATAATCTTTCTTAATTATTTTGTAGTTTTTTTAACTGAAAACGAGCAACAACTTTTTAACCCGGATGCGCTTAAATTTATAATGAAAATAAAATGTCGTATTGAAATCAGATAAGTTTTTCACTTAACCCATACTATATTAACAAATATCGTGATATGGGTTTTATTTACACGTAGTTGAGTCACATAGGATTTTAAGTGATACACAATAAACATGAAAAACGTTGTTGCATAAATCGTTACACGTAGTGGATTAAACGTTTGCATACTTTGATAACAATTTCAAACAATGTTGCATAATTCGTGTTAAAAATAATTGCGTTGTATAAGTTGGTAAAAGATGAAAAACGTCGTTGCCTTTTTTTGGCAACAAGTTCAAACGTAATTGTAAAAATTGTGCTAAAAGTGATTTCGTTGCATTAATTGAAAAAATGTGAAAACGTCATTGCATAAATGTGTAGTTAACCCTATTTTATAATCACTCGTCTTATTTTTCTTAAAACCAAAAATTCATCATCTAAACAAATTTTCACTTTTTATAGAAACCATTGTTAATTTTTTTTTCTAAAAACTATTATTTGAAAACTGAAATTGAAAAAAATTTGTTTTCGTTAATTAAACGTAATATAGTTGAGATTTTTTAAACTCTATGATTTTTGAAAATCTGAGATTTTAGAAACTCTAAGATATTTTGAAACTATGAGATTTCAATGCGTTTAGTTACCGAAAATTTTCATCTCACTTTTCAAAAAAATGAAAACTTGTTTACTTAACAACAATTTCATAAATTTTCTTTTCACTTTTTAAAATACCAATTTTCATATTCTCTTTCTTACTATATTAACTACCCTATATTTTTTTATAGAACTCTCTTTCTCTTTCTTATTTTTCTATCACCTATCCTATTTTTCTTATTTTAATTTGTAATCACTAATCTTATTTGTCTTAAAACTAAAATTTCATCATTTAAACAAGTTTTCACTTTTCTTTGAAACCCTTGGAAAAAACTATAAACTGAAAACTGAAATTGAAAAATGACTAGTTTTCGTAAACTAAACGCTTTAGATTTTTGAAAGTCTGAGATTCCTAAGGAACTGAAACCCACACTTATGAAACTCACAAAAATAATCTGAGAATTATATGAGCGCACACTCAGTTTTCAAATCCATAACTTTTGAACAAATTAACACTCCAAATCAAATTAAATGTAAGCCAAAATGTTTACATTTCGATTAACAGAGACTAATCTCACAAAAAAACTCAAAAAACTTAAGGATTAAATCTAAAAAGAACTTACGGATTTTTTTTCTTTTAAATCTAGAAACATTTCAACAATTACAAAAATCAAATTAAAATTTTCTCCAAATCAATCAAAAATAATCTATTGGCAATAATACCACTTGTTAGTCTCAAATAACCAAGCATAAACGATAATAACAAACAACATGAATAAATATAACGGTAGCCAGATGATTAGATTAACCTTCAAAGATGAACAATGATGAACAAATGTTTTTCTCTCTTCCAAGCAAGATGACTACACTCTCCTTCACCTTGAGCTACTTTAGTTACACACACAAAACCCTAGGAGACCCTTTAAATACTAAAACTCTAATACTACAAAAAGCCCATGAACTCAACTAATAAGCCCTTACAAAATATGAATATAAATATTAAATTATTACATAATGTAACCTAGACTTGATTATAATAAAATAAGTCTAACAGTACTCACAGCGGGTGAGATAATAAACTCCAATTATATATTATATCTACTCGGGCTTTTAACCGGAATCACAATTCAATCAACAAATGGTTCTTTAGTCACAGTTCACCCCACTGTGTGTTTAGCAACAGCACAAGGGACCTGTCGTATCAGTTGTAGGACAATCATATGAGTGCCTGATTACCATTCATTTTAATTAAATTTTACAAGTTAATGTCCAATTTTGGATATACCATCCGAAGTTCATAATTAAAACCCGAAGTTCGAATCTTTACTAGGTCCGAAGTTCTCATAACCCGAAGTTATTGTATAAAGTTAAAATTATCTAAAAATTCTGACTTTTAGTCCAAAAGTTCGGGTCCCCTTAATCAGCACCGAAGTTCTCTTGATCTGTGATCGACTCGCGGAGTCACTCACCTCGACTCGTCGAGATCCGAATTTCGGATCCCGTTTTGAAAGTTCACTTATACCCAAAATACAATCCATCCGAAGTTCGGGTCCCCACCCAGAGCTTGGGTCACATCCGAGGTTCGGGTCACAATACCTAGAAGAAAATTTTCTGGTTGAGTTATTAACGACTCGCCGAGTCACCTAGCCTGACTCGACGAGTCCACGTGTAGTTCAACACATCGAGACCTACGGGTTTTACTAAAAAATTCACCAAATTCATTTTTATCAACATACAATCCATACCAATGATATTTTATCATATATTAAGTGTTTCTATATCATTTTCTCTAACAGTAACACTCATTATGATCTTTCCAGATTTGACCAAAAATGAGAAAAAAACTTCAAGAAGACAAAACTTTATAAAATTCCATAATTCTTACCTTTTAGGTCGAATCCGTTGACAATTCTTGTTTCTAATGCTTCCAGATTCTTCAACTAACGTTTACCAACTACAAATTCATACATGTAACATCAATTCCTCATATTATAATTTGTTTTTTTGTTTTGTTTTTTTTTTTTTTGCATTTTTTTAAGCTCATCCAAGAAAACCCTAACCCCCAAACAACAAAATAATTATTTCTTACCTTAAATCTGACTTGAATCCCTTATAATTTGAGCTCCTGTCATGAATTTCACATTCAAATCCGAATTTCCAGAAATTTTCTTGAATATTTCTAGTTAGAGAGAATTTGTGAGTCTTTGGGTTGATCACACAAGTGGTCCCTCCACTTGCCAATTTTTTTAAAAAACAAAGTTACATGTCTTATATTTTTTCCACGAAACATTTAAAATTTCATATTATCTATTTATAAATCATGCATCTATAATTCCTTAATTATTTAAAAGACATAACAACTAACTTTTCTTTGAAGTTTTAATTCCGATAAATAAATTTTCATTAATAACCCGACTTGATTACACACATAATTAAACTAATTAACCTCGAATTAAATCTTAGGATGTTACACGGTTCTTTAAACATATCCAACAATCACATCAATTGACATATGTTGGATGAATTTCTTATGATTTACTAAAATTGACAACCGTATTTCATGACGTATTTTATACCACTTTCGTTTAATATCATAACCTTCTTTGCTTGATTTCTTCAATGATTCTCACCCAAATCTCTAATACCAATTGCTAAATTTTATGATCGTGAATCTAACACATTTGATATTGAAATCTCCAATATTATTGAATGCTAATTCCTGCATTACCCATTTAAGGACAAAACATACAATGTCAAAGTTGTATGTGATAACTAGTAAAGAACTTTCCCTAAAATTATTTATATACCTAAAATCTACGTTTTCTCCTAATTATAATATTAGTCTTCTAAACTATTGTTTTTATCACTAGCTTGGAATATCCTAATTACACCAAACCTAAATATATCCAAATCCCACAATACTGCTATATATGGTACTCTCCCTTATTTAGTAAACATTTTATATTGCTATTTAGAATTCAATCCTATAGTTTCTCTACCGAAATAAGAGAATTTGAAAAACACTATGAATTTGGAATGTAACAGGAATCAAATTTATGATCATTGTATTGACACTTCTCATGGTAAAATAAATAAAAATATGCAACCTAATTACTATTTTAATAAAAATAATTCGGCTTTTTATTTATTCAATCGATCTACCACGAAGATAAGTTATAATTATTAGATGTTTGTCATGGTAAAATTAATCTTAATAATTAAAAAATTCTAACATTTTATTGTAGTCTCGTATCACCTCACAGGCTTTTTAGACGATTTATTAATTTGGTGGATATATACGTAGGTTTTGGCCTTTGGGGACACCAAACATTCCCAATAATTAATTTGCAAAATAAAGTTTTATGTTAAATTCAATATTTTACATTTACATACTCTTCTGCTTTCATAAGTGCAACAACTTTTCCATCTTATGGATGTAGTATACTCTTATGAACTAAATTCGTACGTAGGGCTTAACAAAACGCTTTAAGTTGCTAAGCAAGGATATCGATGAAATGTTTGAGATATTGATAAAGGAGCATGAAGACCGCAATGTTACCGGGTCACAAAATCCTGATCAAATGGATTTTATTGACATATTGTTGTCACTAAAACACCAAGATTCGAATACACATGATGAGTTGTCCTATAAAGTTGATAGGCCAACTATGAAAGCCATTTTGCTTGATATGGTAGCTGGAGGCATTGACACTGCCAAAACTTCAGTCGAATGGATTTTATCAGCACTTATCAAACATCCTCGAGTCATGAATGAGCTACAAAAAGAGCTCAAGACTGTTGTTGGAGATAAACAAGTCGTTGAAGGATCAGATTTAACAAGGTTAAATTACTTACATATGATAATTAAAGAAACTCTCCGACTTTATCCTGTTGCTCCACTATTGGTTCCCCACCAATCTATGGAGGATGTTGTGATTAACGGTTACAATATACCAAAAAATACAAGAGTTTTGGTAAATTATTGGGCATTTGGACGTGACCCAAAAGTTTGGTCTGAAAATTGGGATGAATTTCTACCAGAGAGATTCCTTGATAGAGAAATTGATTTTCGTGGACAAGATTTTCAGCTTATTCAATTTGGCATAGGAAGAAGAGGATGTCCTGGGATGAATTTGGGATTACTACACATCGGATTGGTGGTTTCAAACATGGTACATTGCTTTGATTGGAAGCTACCTGAGGACATGTCGCCGCATAGCTTGGATATGAATGAAAAATTTGGATTAACCACTCCTAGGAGCAAGCCATTGCTAGCCATCCCAACATACCATTCATAAGTTTGTTAAACACTTATTTTCGAAATTATCGCCATACAATCTTCAAATGTGTGTATTTAAAATTTACTGTATGCTTTTGAATTAAATTGTGAAAAATTTTTATAACAATATGGCTTCATTAGATAGATAAACAATTTTGCATCTTTTGTGAAAGGGCCAAAAGAACTAAATGAATGATTTCCAGGGCCGGTCCTAAGATTTTTAATGCCCAGGGCGAATAACAGAGAAAATGCCCTATATTGACATAAATACTTAAACAAAACACACACCGAAATTTTAGGGGTTTGGAACCTAATCAAGCTAGGCGGTTCATTCCCTCGCTGAATTTTACTAAAAAAAATAATATGTTATGGCTACATTAACGACATTTGTTTTCTTAACATGAATGTCTTCATTATTTTTAGGTTAACCAGGATATTTAGTTTAAGATCCATGTAATGAACTAGTTAGTTCTTGTTTTTTTTTCCTTACGTTTTCTATTTTGAGCACCTATGATTATTTTAGAGGAAACATGGTAAATCAGAATCAAGCAAATAAATTTTATAAGATAAAACAATAATCGAGCATAGAACGTTAAATCCTGATCAAAACAGCAGGAGTGATGAGTCGCGAGCAAGAAAACCAACATTCGTAAATATCAAACAAAAAGCAACAATTTGCACTATCAACAAATACCTTATCAAACAAAAATCAGCAAAAGAATCAAACAAATACCTATTTGACAGATTGTAACCATAGCCAACATTGTAAGTTTGTAACCACTCACGGATTCTCAAAATAATTAACAAATTGACTGATTGTTTCTCATTCACATTTGGATTTAGTAATTTCAGGTTCAAGAGTTCAATTGAAACAAACAAGAAAAACATTTGGAACCAATTGGAACATAGCCTTTCTAGAATTTGAAGCCATATGGAATACTTGAAACAAAAAACAAGTCATGCCAAGTTTATCACGATTACAAGCCATGTGCAAGAGTTCAAAGTGCTGAATAAATTAGGACTGTAACCATACTAGTATACTACTATACTAGAATAATGTTCATAACAATATAACACAACTACAAGAGCAGAATAAAAATCAATCCAAAATAAAAAATCAACAGAAGAAATTCAATCAGAATAATAAAACATACCTCATGAAGAATTGAACTCGTTATGTTTTCCAACCACAAATCATTTATGACGATCGAAGAAATGAACATCATTCGAAGCGTCGATCATAAGGCAGAAGCAAGGATGTGAGCCGCGCAAAGGGCGGAAGCAAAGAAGTGAGCCGAGCAGAGATCGATTGAAGCTTTGAAGCAAGCGAGTGACCACCGAGCAGAGACGACCTCTGTGTTTAAAACTTCAGCGACAGACACGCACACGCCAACACCCTTCCGTCTTCTTCGTTCTTTCATTCCGCTTCACGCACGTACGTCCATCGATTGATGGATAAAATCGATTCCCGAGCAAACGGTTGACTGATTTCTGAGTGAGACCCTTCTTCTTCTTTGCCGTTTGGGTTTCCTGCTTCACGTTTCCCTTTGATTGCCTGCTTCACGCTTTCATAATTCTGCGAAAAACCACCGGTAGCCTAAAATTGAACCTAGTAATGGGTTACAAGCCCCAAAAAAATGATGCCCCTGAATTTGTAAAAGAATTTCTGCCCTGGGCCTAAGCCCAGCCCATATATGTGGGCCGGGCCTGATGATTTCCATTATTTTTATATGAGTTACTTTGTTATTACGTATATAGAACATTATCATCATTGTTTCTACTCATGATATTATAGTTAATTATAAAAATTATGATAATATATTTATTTTGCTAATTATAATCATGTCTAATCTTTTCACGTTAAAACATGCCATTTTTTGATCAACCACGAATTAACTTGTAACTTTTTTTCATTAACAAGTAACAAATAATAACTAACAATATTTTATTATGTATATAATTAATGTTATGTTTCATAACCATGGTATTGAATTTTTTTTTATCCATTATAACATCTCACTAAAATTTTTTTTAATGGGAATTTAGATGTTAGTTACGATATTAATTTTGAAATTCACATTAATTTAGTTTAAATTTTAATTCATGTGTTCTTTGGTTTTCTAAATGTAAATTTATAATTATTTTAAAGTAATGATAATCAAATGAGTTTGATTAATGTTATAAAGCTAGTTAAATATAAATTTTAATAATAACACATTAGAAATAAATATTAGAAAATTGATAAGACTTAATTTATTGTAATAATAAATCAGTAAACAAAAAGCCTAACATATTTTATTAAATTTGTTATAAATAGATAATTCATATATATATATATATATATATATATATATATATATATATATATATATATATATATATATATATATATATATATATATATATATATATATATATATATATATATATATGTATGTAGTATATATGTATAAAATCTAGATCTATAGTGCACCTAAATATCAAAAGGAATCAAAGCACCATCTAGATGGACAAATATTAACAAAATAAAAAATATGGTATAACCGTCAATGAGTTCTAATTTAATTAATGAATGTACATCAAATTAATATTAGGAAACTGAATGCTTGTATTATGGGATACCGTAGACAATCACGTAACTAAATTTGTTGGCTTGAATTACTCTTCTTCCGTTCGCGGTACGTAGACTAATCAGATTCAACCAAATCAACAATCAGATTCGATCAACAAAATGAACAATGAGATTCATGAAATTTGGAATCAACAACCGGATTCAAGAAATTTAGAATAAACATTCACTGTCGCATTCTAGTACAACAAAAAATCATCTAATTGATGAAATTGATTAATTAATACATTTACATTTGATTTTAGACAACTAATTAAACCATTCACTTCTGATTAATTCATACATTCACAGCAGCCAGCATGTAAAATCTACATTCAGTGTACTGATCTTCATACCACCCACCATAGTAGTAACAAATAACACCATAAAGTTGAGAATGAATGTGCAATCCGCTTCCTTACTTGACTTTAATCTTATTGACAACTTCGTTGGCCCGAATGTTATCGTCTTCTCAGATTAGCTTTTCCATTCTAGAGAAATGGTGTCATTGTATATGGTCCGTTCTTCATCCAGAATCTGTAATCCACCAAGTGGTATATGTTAAACAAAGATCTAAGTGAATCATGACATTGTAGAACAATCTTGAATTAAATTGAATGGTTTTCTCTCTTTACACCTTGAATTACACACACTTAAAAATGAGAGATCTCAAAATTATTAAGGAAATTTTCTTTTATGCCTAATATTTAAACAATCATCTAATTACAATATCAATCCTAAACTAATGATTTCATCACAATATAAAATCTAACATTCTCCCCCTTTGTGATGAAAGCAGTGAAAAACAAAAAATACAAACACAGTGACTTATACAAAGACTAGAAATTACAAATATTTTAACAGAAAAACTCTCTTCAAGTCTTGATCTTTTCATTAATCGCAATCTACAACTTCAACAAATATCTCAGTAGATTTTTTTCTTGTGAACTTTTTAATCCTTATCAGATATAATGTCTTCATCAGTCTCACAGATCTCCAAATCTTTCCTTGTTTGATCTTCTCTTCTCTAATACGAACACATTCTACCCCTTGAACCATGAATTCCATTTATTCTCCCTCTTGACTTTTAAGAAGAACAATTTATCATCATTGAACTCTTCAACATAGAAACTTTTCTTTCAGCTAATAAACATGTAGACTCTCAAATTTATCATTCCCTCCCCCCCCCCCCCCCCCCCCCCCCCCCATCAATATGAACATAAAAACTATGATCACCATGCATTAGAAACTCAGAGTCTCACTGAATTGAAGACATACTCTCCCTCTCAAACAAATACATTCTAAAGAAAATATTATATTCATTCTCAGAACAAAAAAAAATTATATCAGAGAATTTACACAAAAAAAATACACTCTCGCCTTACAAATTGTAATACTTTCCCCCTACAACAATAGATACAAACTTTTCTCTTCCTATTCTAAACAAAACCCACTCCCCTTCATATTGATATTTACTTTATAGAGAGAACAAAGTCAAAGATTTTCAACTTGACTTAATAAAAAATGAAACACATTCATTTGTAAGTAACCGAGTCCAGATCCACATAGGATTGCTATTTGAACAATAGACGTAATCTATGTGACCTACAATCAGTGCTAACGTGATGACAACACTGGTAGGATTTCCAAATTATCATCGTGAAATCCTTTGTCATGAAATAATCACTCTAATTTGTTCCCGCTTAGTCACTTTAATTAGGAAAGTATTTTTTGTTCATGGATTTAAAGTCTAGGGACTGATTGTGTAATTTGTTGATAGTCGTAGCCTAGTATAAATATCATTTGTAAATGTATCTAATGTAAGAGTTGAGGAGGTCTTTCATTGTATGCGTATTGTAAAACTCATATTCTCTCAATCAAATCATCTGGTCAATGTCGTAATCTTTACTTTGTGTGTTTAGTGCTTGATTCTATATTGGTTTGCATATTAACAATTGGTATCAGAGCCTAATATGGATTCAGTTGAGTGTTTATGCTATATTTTTCTTGAATTTTTTTACTGTTTTTACGAAAAGTTTCCGAAACAAGAAATCTCGATTGGTTTTTGATAGAAGGAGTGTTAGATCTTTAGTTTATAATCTAGTGTGACGCTTTTGAAGGCAATTTTAGTGATATAAGACTTGATTTCCATCTCTTAACATACAAACTTTAATTGGAGATTTTTTGATTTTTTGAAAAAGTTCATGTTCTTGAGGTTTTTGGGTGATTTTGGCTTTTTGATCGAGAAATAGCCAATTTCGGTACATTAAATTTGCATCTGCTATAAAAACGAGTCTACGTTGTGTTTTAGGCACATTCGTTCATTTTTGGAAAAATCAATTGTTTTGGACTTAGAAATCTGGAAAACGGTTGAATTTCGAGTGTTAGTGAACAATCTGTGATATTCGAATTTTGGTATTCTTTGTTCGAAATTCGGTCCTTGTGACTCGAGATTTTAGCTTAGGTGTTCGAAGTTCTTTCTAAGTCTTTCAAAATTTCAGTAAGTGTCCTTCCGAATTTCATTAAGCGCACTTCAAAATTTCATTCCAAGTCATCGAAATTCATTCCAAGTCCTTCGATATTCATTCAAGGTTCTTCGAATTTCATCAGAGAGCATTCAAATATCATCATTTAGTGTTCGAATTTTAACACTTGTTCTTCAAAATTTTGTTTTAGCATTCGAAATTCACTCTGCAATATTCGAGATTGACTGATAATCATTCGAATTTCATTTTGGTGATATCCGAGATTCATTTTGAGAGTGTCGAGATTCCCTCTTACTCATTCGAAATTGACTTTGTGTTATTCGAGATTCACCCTTAGTCATCCGAGATCTAACCTTTGTGATTCGAGATTCATTCTTTGTTGTTTGAGATTCAGTTTCAAGGATTTGAGTAACTATCTGTGGCTTTCGAGATCTGCATTTAAGTGATCAAAATTCTGATAACTTCACTCAGTTTTCTATACAAGATCTTGGAACATAATAATCAATCATTCAAGATGTCTAAGGACGCGTTAACAATGCGCTCTGAAAACCAAACCTCCAATCCTGTACAGAGGAGAATACGTTCAATGAAGAGTGAGATTCTTTGAGTTCATAAGTTTTGATGATTTAGCTGATGAGATGCTCAAATCACTGACAAATGGTCCAGCTCAGTTCTTTATCACAATCCCAGTTGTCCCTAATGGGAATCCCCTAGTTCCAGAAAGAGTTAAGGAAGTTACTGATGCAAATTTAACCGACTCTCAGAAGAAGAGAAAACAAGGTGATGATAAGAGTGCTAGAAATTTTTGTTGCTGTCTATTCCAAATGATATAAAATAGTGTGACGAACAACTGAACTTCCAAATCCATCTGGGATGAGGTATGCAAATTAATGAGAGGATCAGATAAAGCAACAATGAACAGAGCTAGAAATAGTCTCATGACATTTGAGAACTTCAGGGCAAGGGAAGGGGAGCTATTAGAAAATACCTACTGCAGGTTTGTCAATTGGTGTCAGTGAGATTATTAGAAATGGAGTTTCAAAGTCAAACTTGGACATCAATGTCAAGTTTCCGAATGTGTTGAACCTAGAATGGGAAAATACTCTATGATCATATAACAGACCAAAGACATAGAAGAAATGAACAATCATATGGTCTTTGAAAACCTCAACAACTACCAAGAGGGTGTTCTGAGAAAGATGTCCGATAAGAAATGTAAAGTTGTGATAGTTTCAGGGATTAATTTGTAATAAAAGAAACTTTGTATTGTGGCTAAACTGTAAGGTTCCAAACTTCTATGTAAATGGGTCAAAAACCTAAAAGGTCAACCCATGGGCTAATTCGTTTTGTATTTGGATCAAAGTCATTTACTTTGCTTATAAATAGATTGTAACAGGTTTATGTTTTCAAGTTGTAATCATATGAATTGTTGCACACTTTTGGGTTAATATTCATGAAACGCTCCGTTCTAATAACGCGACGCTTTTACTACAATCTGCAACATGAACCTCAAATTTAGAGTACGCTAAATAAATATCCAATCATTACAACCAAATCGAAAGTCTAGGGATCTACCCATCCCAATTACTAATTCGGAATATTTACAAATTTTGCGGAAGTCTATCTGATACCACAAGTCCTCAAACTATTGACCCTGAAGCTGGTGCTTTCCCCTTATCAGCTAA
The DNA here is from genome assembly GCA_020465985.1 of Centrapalus pauciflorus. NCBI lineage: Eukaryota > Viridiplantae > Streptophyta > Magnoliopsida > Asterales > Asteraceae > Centrapalus > Centrapalus pauciflorus. The sequence goes on along the minus strand of JAANYP010005868.1, from coordinate 182,736 downwards.
ACCTGAAACATTGCCCCCACAACCGGGGTAAGCCGTCGCCTAGCGAGTAACATATTTAATAGCACAAATAAGCATGAATAACATGAATGATACAAGTATCGGCACAAAGTCAACATGTGTAGCACCCGGCCTTCCCAGCAGTGCGTCCACGAACAGGTTGTCTGTGTAGCATCCGGCCTTCCCAGCAATGCATACACAGTAACACAGCTTGCGACACTCCTGACTTACAGCGTATAAAAATAACATGCAGCCACACAGGCATGCAATCATCACATAAATACACAGTATGCATACCGGGGAATAAGGGTTATCACGTAAAAACTCAGGTTAATGAAATGAATAGCAAATATCAAAGGCAACATGGCAGTAAAATGGATAAACATGGTAAAAGAAATGAAACAGATAACCAGTACAAACATATCATAAATGATCATTCATGAAATTAAATCAATTACTCACAGTGCTTGCGATCCGTACTCGCCAAATGACAACTCGGTATCAACTATAAACATTATTGAGAGCCACCCGTCTCGACTAATCCACTAGATTCCTGATATAAAAGTACACCGCCTATTCATCAATATCTTTAACTTTATAATTTAAGATGCCCAATATCTAATTCTATTTATTAGTTAAAATTTGGTGACTAAATCGATGTACTTTCATTTGTTAGAATCTTTACTTATTACAATTTTATATAATTAAGAGCTATTTACTTATAATTAAACATATGTGGTTACTTATAGGTAATCTATATATATAATAAATTCATTCTAACTTGACCCACATGTCATCCCACTTAAATTTAAATAAACTAAATCTAACCACTTAAATGACTCAAATATTAAATAATTAACCCAAATAAATAATTGGATCACTTAGTTTAATTGAATACTTAGTCAATATGTTAGTTAAATGTTTAACCCATCTTGATTTCTTAATTTTAATTAAGCCCAACAAAATTTACAGAAATAAAGGTCCATCCCAATCAATTAATTGGACCAAAAATATGAAGTCCAATTAAAAATCTAAAAGTGATAAAAAAACAAACAAACAAGCCCACCCTAAATCCATAGTATATTTATCAGCCCAAATTAATTATTCATTTGAGAAAGTCCAACCAAATCTAACTTAACCCTAAAAAAAACACACATTTCATTAAGCAAAGAAAGAAATAAAATAAAAAGGAAAAAAATGGTTAAATGATCCATGCTTTCTTTTCCATTCTCGGATGAACCAAAAGAAAGAAAAGAAGAAAGTAAAAGAAAAAGAGAAAATTATATAATAATAATAATAATAATAATAATAATAATAATAATAAAATAATAATAATAATAAAAACAAAGGCTCTTGCCTTTTTTTCCCTTTCCCTTTCTCTGTCAGAAACAAAAGAAGAAGAAGATGACAGCCCGGTGCCGTGGAGTCCCCAACCTTCTGCCGCCGTGCGACCGCCGGCGTGTCTCCGGCGCCGATCAGATCGTCACCCAACACACGCACAACCCTTACTCTCATCTCTCTATCTCTCTCGATGGAATCCTGAAAGAAAGAAAGACATGGCAGCCGCCGATGGCTACCAAAATAGAGGCAGCGGCGCCTCCGCTACTGCCGCCGACCGGTGGTCACGCCGTCGTTTCATCTCCGACAATACCTCACACAACCCACACACACTCCATAAATCCATGAGTTTCCTCCCAACTTCTCAGATTTATTCAATATTTAAGAAATTTCTACGTTATTGGAACTCACCAATGATGCTCCATATCTACATTTATCCATCTAAAATCATTCAAATATGATTTCTAACAACTATTCTATTCATTTTATATAAATTTTTTGTTTGAATCTCAAGACCCACCTAAACCACCATTGATGAACTTTTAAAGCTTTTAAATCAAGAATGATGAAGATAATCATACTAGGGGTTATTGGATATCTATTGTTTGTTTAGTAATCAATATTTATATTCATTTTATGAATTCTAACATCACTTGAAATTTCATACGGGAATTTAAGTCTAGGATGATTACCTCAAAATCACAAGAATGGTGATGAGTTGAAGAATGATGAAAATTTTGATAAGAGCCTCCTTATAAATCCAGTCTCAAACTTCTCAGCTCCTGATTATTTGTGTGTTTGTGTGTGTTTTTCTTAGATGAAAAAGTTGTAAATAGGGTTTTTCTTATATATAGAATTACATATCATGGTTTGATGATGATGATGATGGAGTTGTGTTCATGCATGTATATATATATATATATATATATATATATATATATATATATATATATATATATATATATATATATATATATATATATATATATATGTATATATATATAAAATAATAATAATAATAATAATAATAATAATAATAATAACTTCTTTTATACCTTCTAAAAATTCAAGAATATGATGATGATTTAAATCCTATTTTCTCGATTTATTAATTAAATTAAACGACCAAAATTAATTGATTACCTCAAAATTAGCGGGTGTTACAATCTCTAACAAGTTGGATTGATCTCCTCCTCGAGATCATGTGGATTTGAACAAGTCGGAATAATTCGCCATCATCTCCGTCTTCGGCCCCCACGTATGATTCGACCAACGGTGATGCCTCCATCTCACTAAGACCATGTCTATCTGCTGATTCCTCAATTTGTTGATCTTCCCATCCACTGTCTGCTCGGGCTCCTCGACAAATCTGAGTCGCTGATCAATTTTGTGCATCCTGAGTTGGCACCATATCCTTGGCATTCTTCAAACATTTCCGCAAATACCTGACATGAAAGAAATCGTGCACACCGGCCAGCTCTGGTGGCAAATCTAAACTATATGCCTATGCACCAATACACTCTGAAATCCGATAAGGTCCAATAAATCTTGGGCCAAACTTGCCCCTCTTGCCTAATCCCATAATACCCTTCCAGGGTGACACCTTCAACATCATAAAACTACTCACCTCAAGCTCCACTGGTCGATGTCGCTTATCTGAATACATTATCTGTCGATCCTGAGCAGCCCTCAATCATTCGCGAATAATCTGGTTCTTATCGTGCGCAATCTGCAATAACTCGGGTCCACCAATAGGTCTCTCACCTACCTCTCACCAACACGTGGGTGCAACGTCGCGCTAAGGGTAACACGCGTCCCCAACTCGTTCTGTAAGCTCTGCCAAAACTGAGAAGTAAATCGCGAATCTCGATCAGACACTATCTTCTCAGGCACACCATGTCTAGCAATGATCTCGTCTATGTAAATCTGTGCCCACCGATCCATCGAGTAGTTCTCCCTAACTGGAATGAAATGCGCGCTCTTCGTAAATCGGTCAACCACAACCCATATCGAATCATGTTGTCGCTGTGTCTTCGGAAGCTTAGTGAGAACATCCATCACAATATCCTCCCACTTCCACTGCGGAATAGGTAAAGGCTATAAACCGTCATATGACTTCTGATGTTCGGCCTTCACTTGCAAGCAAGTGGTACACTGCTCTACATATCGACTAACATCCCACTTCAAACCGGGCCACCAAAAATCATCACGTAAGTCACGATACATCTTCGTAGTACCAGGGTGGACTAAAATAATCGAGAATTATGAGTCTCAGCTAACAAAATATCCCGCAAACCACCGAGTCTAGGAATCCAAATGCGTGATACAAACAGCAATACCCCTTGACTATCAGGAGAAAGACGCCCTGTATAGCCAATCATCAGCTCAGACTTTCAGATGCTCCGCCGATGACGCCTCAGACTGATATCTCAAAAGATCTGTAATCATAGATTCCTTCGCAGGAGGACGTGCCGTCGCACAACACGATACACCAGAATAGGACTTGCGACTCAACGAATCAGCGACTACATTCGCTTTACCAGGATGGTAAAGGATCTCACAATCATAGTCCTTAATCAACTCCATGGCATGCTGCTGTCTCATATTGATGTCTTAATGGTTATATACCAAAAATAAAAACTAATAGACAATTAGGCAAGTGTACCTATCGTTTACTAGCATATAAATGGCAAGAACCGAGTTATCGATCTCGAGGACACAATGTAAAATGATGATAATAAACTCGTTGTCAATAATTAGTCTAAATGAAAATGATAGGATTTTTTGATAAAACGAAACACCAAATTTAGAAACTATTACTCAATTAAAGACTATTTCACTAAATGCTACTTGAATATAAAATAATTCACTAAGATTAGACGATTGCAAATGTATAAAATCAGAGAATAAAAAGGTAATCATTCAAGTTTACTCCCCCCCGCACATTAGGTGACTAGAAATTAAGCATAGCGTAATTGAAGGATAAGAAAATATAATCAAACGTCACAAACTCCTCTTTCAACTTGTTTGCTTTTAAATTAAAGAGTTAGATAGTCGGAAATCTCCTAGTAAACTAACCAATTAATTACACAAGATAATATTTATACAAATCGATTTCTTGAAAGGTGAATTTACTTTCGCAAATACACATATAAAGCTAGACTTTCATCTAAGCAAAATATTCCCGTTGATGATGCTAAAATACATGAAATAAATCCTTTTACTATTTCTAGCTCAAGGCCAAACAAATCCATAGACAAACTCGTAAAGAATGACTAACAAATTAATTTTAGCTTTCGCTTTTAAACAACTCATTAATCACTAACTAAAACATGTATTTTAAGCATCCATCAAGAGATAAGTCTAACAAGGAATCGAAACGTTAAACACCTAAAACTTGCTAACAAATGTGCATCTAATGTTTGGGGGTTGACAAACCCGAATGATTACAAGGAAAACTACTCACTAGTCATAGAGGATGAACTAAAAACACAAAATAATGAGAGATTCATCTAAATAAACAACGGTTATAAAGAAAACTCCCCCAATGATTGTCAAACTATCACTACTTGCAGCAACTTTTACTTCTTCACGTGCTATCCACAGTGGAATTTTCGTAGCCTCCACATACAAACCCTAGGTATTGATTCCCCTTGATTTCAGAGAAAAAAATGCTTAAATAGCACCAGATTTGCTGCTGCTCGCGCCGCGACAGATGCAATTGTCGCGTCGCTACTGTCACTTGTACGATATGGTCAGATCCTGCAGCTGAAGGTCGCGCCGCTAGCAAGTATCTTGTCGCGCCGCGATGATGTTTCTGCTTTAAATCATCATGCATGCCACGAAAAGTCACGACGCGAAGTTTAGATGGTCGCGGCGCGACAAACAACCTGTTCGTGAAACTGCACAGCATGCTCATCTCTTTCCTTTCTTGTCACGTAGAGGAAGGGAAACTCTCCGAATCGGGAACAACGGCTTCGAATCACCTGAAAACACGAATATAACGTAAATAGATGCGAAATAAATGTGTTTTAGAGAAAAACCGGAAAAACTAGGGGCAAAAGTGACGTAAATATATATCCGATAAGCGTTGCATCAAAATACCCCACACTTGAACATTGCTTGTCCTCAAGCAATCTGCAATATTGAAGATTAAAACGGCCTTTTCGACAAACTCTCTCTACAAACATACAAGAAAGACTCCTAAACAATAAAGATCCGAAATGAAAACAATTGAAACCAAACGAGTAACTTAAGGGATCATTCAAAGCAAGAGATGCAAAAAATTAGAGTATGCACAACATCAAAGATTCCGAAATCTAGCCAACACAAACTAGCACCTCACCATGGAATTCACTCAACACTCAAGTGTATATAGGTTTAAGTGTGTATCATTGCACAATCCACTCAACGCCATTCATGTTGATCAATATAGGCATAAGCTTGACAAAAAATCAAATCTCGATCGCTTAGAAATCCAAAATTGGCATAGAAAAAGGCTACGGGGTAGCAATTTGGCAAGGCTCGGCATAAAAGAAAAAGAAAAAGATAAAGAAAAAGAAAAGAATTAGGAGATAAAAGAGAAGATACGAGATAGGACGGGGTACAACTTCTCCTCAAAATCAGGAGTTATTTCCAAAATTTGAGGAATGACAGCAACCTCACTTTATTACTACCTAACAGCAAGAAATTTAAATTGAGAGAAAGATGCATATTTGGACTTGGAAGGGAGACATTCAATCTCGTCGAGCCTTCGATTAATAGACTCGACACCGGAGATCTTGGACTGATTTGGGAAAATTTGGACTTGGAAGGGAGACATTCAATCTCGTCGAACCTTCGATCAATAGATCCGACACCGGAGATCTTGGACTGAACATGGGAGTTTAGAAAAGGGAAGAAGCTGGGGGGTTTCTGAAACAAAAGGGAAAAGGCTCAACAGGGCTACTAAGGGAAGGATAAATGGGAAAAAGAAAATTAAAGAAACAAAGAAATTGGTTTTCCTACAAACAGCCTTTAAATATGCCAAGATTTTCAAAAATTGCGATTTTTGACATGTATTAAGAATCAAGTTCTACTTCTATTAAACAACATCGGCCAAACACACAGAAACGAAAGTGAGCATAAAAAGTGTATGCTATTAGGCTCAAGTCTCACGAAATGAATATTGAGGGTCAAATCGCTAATCGTGTGGTTTCGATCCAAGAATCCTAATAATGCACTCCATAAAACATCTCTAGCATTTAAACAACCACAATGAACTCATCTAGCTTCGCATGCATTTAAATTAGAACAATATTATCTAAGAGTCTAGCTTGCAAAAATAGAGAAAACGTTTGACAAAAAGGCCTAACTTCCAATTAGCAGCTTAGGACAAACAACAAACAAAACTCAATTCAGAAAAATCTAACCCCACCCCACACTTGAACATGACATTGTCTCCAATGTCGAGCAATAGCATTCTAAGCAGGAAGAAAGGGAAAAGAATTACTCCCCTATTGTGGCGTCCGAGGCGGCATACATTGGCACGAAGAAACACTTAAAGTTGAAACAACACATGGAGTACGTACCTACAAAAAGAAAGAAAATGTAAGATAGACTAAAAAAATGCAATAAAAGGAAAGTAAAAGGATAGGGAATTGCAAACAGCCCCTCAAAGGGCCCCTGGCGGCGGATCTTGGTGGAAATGATGGTCGTGAAACTGGAATTGGTCATCGGAGAATTGGCTTGAGGTATAATCTGGTGGCGCTTGAAAGTGATCTTGGTTGTATTGATGGGGCTGGAACTGCTGCGGCTGGTACTGTGGCGGAGGCGGTGCTTGGTAACCTTGACTTTGCATAAATGCTGAAAAGTGGTCGTAATGTCTTTGTGAAGACATCGCGAAGTGGTCAAAGTTAGTTTGGAGACTGCGCATGTCGTTCCCCGAAGCATCGAATCTCGCATCATAAGCCGCTAATCGAGAGTTTATCTGATCAAACCTTGCGGTTTGATTGGAAAACCCTGCGTTCATAGCCGAGAAACCATCTCTTATAGTAACTCCCAAGGGAGCCATCTGATTTTCCAACCCAGATATACGTGGTTCCCAACCGGCTGAGCTCCGGCGGGCTGGCTGCGGTACCTCCATTTCAACTTCCTCCTCCTCGTCTTCTTCTTCTTCTTCATCTACGTCTACTCGCCTTCCTCTTGGTCTAGATCGGCCGCTACACATAATTAGCCTCTGCGCCGGATAATCCCGTAGGATTATCTTGGTTTGCGTCAGAAAATGCTCATCTGTCGTCTTCATCGGGGCGCAGGCTCTCATGGAACTGAGAGTAGCCGGGGTCAACAAATTGTATGACCGGGCTAGGCGGGTAATGTAACGGCCCGCGGTGATTGCACTCTTTTCCTTTTTCTCCGATTCGGCCTTTAAAAAGGCCGCTAAGTGATAAGGAACGCAACAGTGATACTCAGGCGAGAGAACATAGAAGAGGAGCTCTAAGTCGTGCAGGGAGACCTTTTCCTGACTCTGTTTCCGTCCAGCTATTGTGAAGGTTAAGACGCGATGAACCAACCGATCAATAACTTCGTAAAATTGAGATTCTTTTGCCGTCTTGGGGTCAAACATGCCGGTAGCAATTTGGCTCCAGAAATCTTGCGTGCTAAAATCATCCGGCCGATCGATAAACCCAGTAGCAATATAATCGGCAAAGTCCGGATGACGCACGTCCTGACGGGAGTATACCCCCATCCGAACTGCAAGATCAATAACGGAAGTGGATCTCTGTTGGGTACAATTATAAGTAGAGTTGAAAACAATATTTTGTAATAGTTCAGGGGAATTTATTGTAAATACACAATAGTTATATTGTGTATATAAATAGAAGTAGTATTTCTATTTTGGAATAGATCGGACAGAATAGAAAAGAAATCGGACAGATCTAGAGAGAGAAGAAGATTGCTGTCCAAGATAGCCAAGAACTTAATGTAATATTTTTCTCTTTAATCATTCAATAGATTGTGTTTTGATTGATAATTGTTCATATGAATTGTGTTATGTTGATGAATTGCTAGAAATATGAATTCACAATTGGTATCAGAGCCTAATATGGCTGAATTTGAGTGAATTTTGAATCTGAAATCGTTTTTTTTAGAACACTGTTATATTCATTTTTTTTGAAAATCCGAAAATCAATTGAGGATTTTGATTCTGTGGATGAAATGATCTGATATTTGGATCGAAGGTGCGAATTTTAAAGACGAATTCAATGATATAAGTATCAAATTTTTATTCCAAACACACAGAATTTAATTGAGAATTTTCAGATTTTTTGAAAAAGTGTGTGTTCTTGAGGTTTTTGGTCGATTTTTGGTTTTTAATCAAGAATTAGCCAAAGTGATTTCACAAAAGTTGTTTCTGCTATTAAAACGAACCTTCGAAATCAATTTGAGGTCAATTCATGGATTTTTATTGAAAAAGTTTGAATCTGATCTTGTTTTTGTTGAAAAATGATAAAACTCGGGCATAACTAAATTCATAGTGTCATTCGAGTTTTATAAAGAAGGCATTCGAGTTTTATGAAAGCTTTATTCGAGTTTTATTAAAGCTTTATTCGAGTTTTATGAAAGCTTTATTCGAGTTTTATTAAAGCTTTATTCGAGTTTTATGAAAGATTTATTCGAGTTTTATGAAGCTTATTTCGAGTTTGATAATACATTCATCGAGTTTCATGCCTTATGATTCGAGTTTTAAGCCTTAGTTATTCGAGTTTCATACTTCATTGACCGAGTTTCATAAAGCATTGACCGAGTTTCACTTCTTTGTAATTCGAGTTGATTTCCATTTCATTCGAGTTTAACATAACTTCATTCGAGTTGCATATCATATCATTCGAGTTTGATAATTCATCATTCGAGTTTGATCATTTATAGTTCGAGTTTCATCTTTCTTTGATCGAGTTTCAACCTTAATAATTCGAGTTTCATCTCATATCATTCGAGTTTCATAATTCATTATTCGAGTTTTGACTATTTGACCTTAGCTGCTTAAATTGGTCATAACTTTTGACTGGAACATCGTTAGAAGGCCTACCATACGTCAAATCGAAGCTTGAAAAGATATCTACATTTCTAGAACGGGCGTAGCCGGTTCGGTAAATTTTCGAGGCCCAATTCCACTCCAGAAAAAAGTTACGGGCATTTTTCTACAGAAAATCTAAAATTTCAACGTCAAAAAGTCATTTCAGAGCTGATTTTTCACAAGTTATCATTTGTAGATATAATTCTCAAAGTTTTATCAGAATTCACTCATTTTTCCATAAAAGATCTTGGAAGTTCATTTTTCAGTAATTCATAATGGAATTTGAACAATTGTCAAAGTCTGAGCTGATTTTCAAACTTACTGAATCTGAAAAGATTCGTAAGAACAATTACGACATTCTCATTCAGTTAAATACTGATAAACATTTGGCGTTACGTGACGTACAAATACTGAATGAAGAAATTCAAAACTTAAAAGAAAAACAAAACTCTGAGAGTTGTGCTCATCAATTGAAAATATCTGAATTACTTAAAGAACTTGATGAGCTGAAACAAGAAAATTTTCAGAATGCAACTCAACTGAAATATCTTTTGCCTGAAAGATCTGATCTTTACAAGAAAGTTCAGGATCTTGAAGATACACTTTGTAAGACAAAACCAACTGATCAGAATTGTATTTTAAACAAAAATGAAGAAATTTTTGCTCTTCAACAAGAGTTGTCTTTAACTAAAGAGTTGATTGAGAAGGAAAGACATGAGTTCTTACTTAAAGAACAAGATTTTAAATCAAAATCTGAATTGTTTGAAGATGAAAGACAAATGTTCTTAATCAAAGAACAATCTTTTAAATCTGATTACCAATCATTTGATCATGACAGAAATTCAAATTTAATCATTATCAAAAGTTTGGAAGATCAGATACTTCATCTTACAAAACAATTACATGTGTTTACTTCATCAACTGAGTCAAAGGTTAAGACCCCTTCTTCAGTGTGTTTAAAATCCAATATTAATCACTCTGGTTTGTCTTCTGAAAGTGAAGTGAATCTAACTAACTCTGCTAAGTTTGATTCTTCTTCAGATCTTAAACTTAAGTATCTGTTAAAGATACACAGCGGCAAAGATAAAATTATTGAACAACTTCCGGTCAAGATTTACACCGGTGAATCGTCGAAGTCAAATTTTCTTAAAGTTTCTGAAAATACTGGTCATTCTAATCAGAAAACATTTTCACAGAAAAATACCAAGTATTATCAGAAACAGGCAAGAACCGGACAGTTTTTCAAAAAGAAGAGTTCGCAAAAGTCTGATCATTCAAATTCAAGTTTCTTTAGAAATTCAGATATTCAATTTTCTCATACTCAAAGAAATTTGTTTTCTGCTTTTGAAAGAGAAGCTGATAGTTATAACTTGCAATGGGTACCTAAACCCAAGTACAAGTGGGTACCAAAACCTGTTTTGAAATGGGTACCCAAGAGCGCTAACAAGTCTGGATCCAAATCTGTTTGGATACCAAAGACATCTTAAATTTTGCAGGTTATAGGTTTCTTATCATTTCAGATAAGGACCCGTTCTTCATTTCAATAGGCTCTTGATTACATCAGATCAAGACCCGTGTTTCAAATCAAAGTGGTTTCTAGTTAATTCAGACTAGAACCCGGACTTCAATGAACCAGAGTCAAAGGCTTTCAGTTACATCAGACTGAAACCCGAGCTTCCGTGACATATGGCTTCTAATCACTTCAGATTAGAACCCGAGTCTGAAAGACAAATATTTCTGGAATTCCTGCCCTGAATTCAACTCTGAAGCTGCATTGATTTAGAGGGAGTTTTATTTTTATAATTTTTTTTGCTCCTGATTTCATTTCTATGAGTTGACTAACTGTGTGTGCTTATTTCCAGGGGGAGTTTCAGACGCACTTTGATGATGACATTTTTCAAAACTGTGTGTAATTTTTCACGAAAATATCTGATACACACATAAAAAGATTTTTTGAGCTGAAAAGCAAAATATTTTCATAATCTTCTGATTCTCTGAATCTCTCATTGCGATTAATTGATTTAATCTCTTTGATGTTCAAAATCTCATTACTTCTGAGATTCTCTTTAATATTCTCCCGTTCAAAGAATACTCTCATATTCTCCATGACCTAATTCTTTCATAACAAGTCTGATTCATTTCATATCTTATATCAGATTGTACATTTCATTCTGCTATCATTCCCAAAATTTATTCTGATTATCATCTCCGATTTCAAATGAGCTGAATTTCTTGGTATCCCATGAGCTGAAACGCTTAAGATTAATTCTGCTGACTCCGATTATGCACCAATCTGAGTGATAGGCATAAATATCGCTTCTATGGTCTAACCAGATTCGGAAGACCTACCCAAGGAGCAAACCATCTATAGTTTGTGTGGGTGAGGGTTCTTTAGGTTTATTAGTTGAGAAGTGTCAGTTATCACGGAATACTGACAGGGTCGAGCAGAGATAAAATGTAAATGAGAGGGATATTGATATTGAAAGGAGATGGTGGTGCATCAGATCATGCTTTTCGTATAAAGCTGACTGAATTTAATTCTGAAAAGTGAGCCGGAGGGAGCTAGGTTGAAAAATGCTGAGAGCTGAGAGTTGAGAAAGGATTTGAAGAAAAGATAATCCTATCCTACACTGTGTCTGCTGGGTAATCCACATAATCTATCAAGCCCTAGGCGACTTGATATTGAAAAAGACGTCATGGACCCAGTGACGCATGCACTTAACCCCACCAGCTACTCAATTATCTCTCAAAAGATTTCTGTTTCAATAATCACGGAGATATAGCACATTTCTATCGATATATCATTTGGATATTATTGATATTGAAACAAGGAAGACAGTTGCTCCGGTCTCCAATTTCATTTGATGCACATTGTGTCTAGAGCTGATTATATACACTTTTAGGACACATCGAGTCTAACAGTCTGCGTGACTATAAACTGCTAGTCCAAAGTGACTAAGCCGGAACAAATAAGAGTGATTCTTTCATGATAAAGGATTTCACGATGACTATTTGGAAATCCTACCAGTGTTAACATCATGCCAGCGCTGAACGTAGGTCACATAGATTTTGTCTATTGTGTAAACAGGAATCCTATGTGGACCTGGATTTCACTAATGAATTTGTTTCATTTTCCTCAAGTCAAGTTGAAAAGCTTTGACTTTGTTTTGTAAAGAAAATGTATCAATTTGAGGGGGAGTGAGATAAATTTGTTTTGTATAGGGGGAGAGATATCAGTTTAAGGGGAGAAAATCAATTTGTAATAATTTCTGAGTTGTAATTGTTGTTGTATTTCTTCTACTATAATTTCATTGAATTAATGTTTCTGAAGTTTTTGCATGATGTTCATAATTTTTTATGATCATCATGAGGGGGAGAAAAGCTGAATTTCAGAAACAACTGTTGAGTAGTTTGAAATCAACTGAAGGCAATTACTACATCATCTCAAGACAATTGATCAAGGAAGAGATTTAAAAGCTATTCATGATCCAAGGGGGAGTGTGCTTACAAGAAAAGAGAAGATCAGAATAGAAGAGATGTGAAGATCAGAGTGAGACAATAAAGAAGAAGATTCAGAGATCATAGAAAAGAAGAAGATTCAAGATAAGAATTAACCTGAACAGAGTACTTTAAATGAAAAATTGTTTTCATCTCTAAGGGGGAGATTGTTGGGTACAATTATAAGTAGAGTTGAAAACAATATTTTGTAATAGTTCAGGGGAATTTATTGTAAATACACAATAGTTATATTGTGTATATAAATAGAAGTAGTATTTCTATTTTGGAATAGATCGGACAGAATAGAAAAGAAATCGGACAGATCTAGAGAGAGAAGAAGATTGCTGTCCAAGATAGCCAAGAACTTAATGTAATATTTTTCTCTTTAATCATTCAATAGATTGTGTTTTGATTGATAATTGTTCATATGAATTGTGTTATGTTGATGAATTGCTAGAAATATGAATTCACAATCTCTCAACTCCACCAAGTCTGAACGTGATTTTGTCGTTGTCGTTCAGATCGGAGGTTCCTAGCAGGAAGCTATATGAAGCCATGAACTCTCGGGTGAGTTCCACGTAAGAAATCTCGTCCAAATTTATCAGATTCAACCATGCATTTGATGTGAAATTCAGGAACTCCACCCTGAATTTTTCTTGTAATTGCGCGGCTAGACCTGGATGACCAGCCCCTTCGACCGTTCTCAGAAAATTCCAATCTACTAGACGACCGGGATAAATTTCCCTCTTTTGGATGACCTTCATTGCCTTTTTATAGGATTCCTTCCGGCGTGTCGGAGTCACATTATCAAAGTTTAAGAACGGGTGGGAATCACCCACGGCCATTGGCATATCCTCGTCATGGGCCCCCGATCGGGAACCCGAACCCCTAAGTCGTTTCCCTAGACCCGCCATCCTACAAAACACACATGAATCCAATCAAAACGTGTACAATATCCACATTCAAGTGCAAGATTCATTCTAAAAATCCATGTCCTAAATCATACTCCCTTTCAAGAAAAATCACTCAATCAACACTATAAAAGTGCAAAAATTATGAAAAGAGCGAAATCTCTCTAAATGTAACCCACATTTTCTTCCCAAAAAAAGAATAAATAATTAAATAAAGATCCTACGCAAGGAACTCTATCAAAAACAAATCTCAACCTTCAACTCCACACAAAAAACTGCAGCATCAACAATACTCCTTAACCATTGTCTAAAGCAAATGCAAAAAAAAAATCTATCATCTAGAAGCAAGAAACTTGATAAAAGCAAAGAAATCTATCATACTTCTAAACAAGCAAAAAGATTCGCCAAGAAATAATGGAGATCACATTTCATGAAGAAAAACTTACCAAAGACGAAAGATGCAAACAATGTAGGAAGAACATACCTTTGCTTTAGGAGATTTGAGAGAAAACTGAAGATAGATTTGATTATTTGGGTGAAAATGGCGTTTTTTTTGGAAGAAAAATCGCAGAGAGGAGCGTTTGGGGGTGTGGGGATTGTGTTTTGCGAATATGACAGGCGGCTAGGGTTATAACCGATCAGACAGGGTCGCGCCGCGAGAAAGTCACTGTAATCAGAAGGGAAAAAAAGGCGACAAAAGTCGCGTCGCTATGTCATGGCCGTCGCGCCGCGAGTCACTTTCTGAGATTCTCACCAATGTTTGCAAAAACCCCCTTTTTTTTTTTTTTTTAACTACCTAAACATTAAAAAAAAAAAGGCTTCTAGCAACTTAAAATTAGCAAGAAACTTTATTTGCAACAATTTAACTACGAGAAACTACAATTTAAACAAACAGAATAAAAAAATAAAATACAATACGGGATAGGATGCTTGTTTATTAACGAGTCCCAAGCTCGACTCACACTCGCTACTTCAACTGTGGTTAGAGATCAAATTAATGATCTCCCCCCCCCTCATCCCTTGATCGGTCCGGCAAATAATGTTTCAACCGATGTCCATTCACTTTAAAATTTTCGCCCTCGGGTTGCGCGAGTTCCATGGTTCCGTATGGGAACACTTGGGCGATCGTGAATGGGCCGGACCATCGGGAGCGTAACTTTCCGGGAAACAATTTTAATCTTGAATTAAACAACAAAACTTTGTCCCCGACCTTGAATTGTTTGTTATGAATGCGCTTATCATGTAATCTTTTTGTCTTTTCTTTATAGATGCGGGCACTCTCGTATGCCTCTTCGCGCAATTCATCCAATTCATTTATTTGGAGCTTTCTTTTTTCTCCGGCCTCAATTAAGTCCAAGTTGCACACCTTCAAGGCCCAAAATGCCTTGTGCTCAAGTTCTACGGGAAGATGACAAGCCTTACCATATACCAACCGAAATGGAGTTGTGCCAATTGGGGTTTTGTAGGCGGTTCTAAAAGCCCAAAGGGCGTCATCGAGTTTATCCGCCCACTCTTTTCTGTTTTGGCCAACGGTTCGTTCTAAAATTCTTTTCAACGCCCTGTTTGTTACCTCAACTTGCCCACTCGTTTGTGGGTGGTATGCCGTTGCAAATCTATGAGTTACCCCATAGCGTTGCAATGCTTTGTCAAGTTGAGCATTTGAAAAATGGGTGCCCCTATCGCTTATCAAAGCTTTAGGAGCACCGAAGCGTGAAAATAGTCGTTTCAAAAACTTGACCACAACTCTGGCATCATTCGTAGGTAACGCTTGTGCTTCGACCCACTTTGACACATAATCAACCGCAACAAGAATATATTTATTACCATGCGATGTGGGAAATGGTCCCATGAAATCGATGCCCCAAATGTCGAATAGTTCACACACTTGGATTGAGTTTTGAGGCATCTCATTCCGGGAAGAAATATTACCTGCTCTTTGACATGCATCACATGTCCTTACCCATTCAACGGCATCCTTGAAGATGGTTGGCCAATAAAACCCCGCATCGAAGACTTTCTTTGCGGTGGTGTTTACTCCATGGTGGCCGCCAGTCGCTCCTTGATGGCAATGATGCAAGATCTTCTTTGTTTCCACTCCGTACACACATCTCCGGATGATTTGATCTGCACATACACGAAATAAGTAAGGATCATCCCAAAAATAAAATTTTAAATCCTTGAAAAACTTTTTCTTTTGTTGGTGTGTCATCCCTTTCAATAACACACCACCAACTAAATAGTTTGCGTAGTCGGCAAACCATGGGACCTCCTCACTTATCATCATCATAAGAGCTTCATCTGGAAATTGATCATTGATCTCATGCTCGTCTAGCTTTTCTAGAGAAGGGTTCTCTAGCCTCGAAAGATGATCTGCCGCCACATTCTCGGCCCCTTTCTTATCGACTATATCGATATCAAATTCTTGAAGCAACAAGATCCATCTCAATAATCTTGGCTTCGCATCTTGCTTGTTAAACAAATAGTTAAGCGCCGCGTGATCCGTAAACACCACCGTCTTGGATAAGATCAAGTAAGACCGGAACTTGTCAAAAGCGAAAACCACCGCTAGTAGTTCCTTTTCGGTGGTAGTGTAGTTTTCTTGGGCGTCAGTTAAGGTCTTGCTTGCATAATAGATGGGCTGAAATCGGTTTCCTCGTCTTTGCCCTAAGACCGCACCAACTGCAAAATCACTAGCATCGCACATTAATTCAAAAGGAAGGCTCCAATCCGGAGCCACCATAATTGGAGCTGTGATCAATTTCTCTTTTAAAGAGTTAAATGCTTCTAGACACTCTTTAGAGAACACAAATGGAGCGTCTTTTTCCAGAAGTTGAGTCATTGGCCTAGAAATTTTTGAAAAATCTTTTATGAAACGTCGGTAAAAACCGGCGTGGCCCAAGAAACTTCTAATGGATTTAACCGACGTGGGTGCAGGAAGTTTTGAAATCACTTCAATTTTTGCTTTGTCGACCTCCATTCCCACATTTGAAATTTTATGTCCCAACACTATGCCCTCTTTGACCATAAAATGACACTTTTCCCAATTCAAAACAAGATTAGACTCAATACAACGAGAAAGCATGGAATTCAAATTAGCAAGGCAAGAGTCAAATGAGTTACCAAAAACCGAGAAGTCATCCATGAATACCTCCATAAAATTCTCAATCATGTCGTGAAATATGGCAACCATGCACCTTTGAAATGTTGCGGGTGCATTGCAAAGCCCAAAGGGCATTCTTCGGTATGCGAACGTGCCATAGGGACATGTGAAGGTTGTCTTCTCTTGGTCCGCCGGTGCTATGGGTATTTGAAAATACCCGGAAAAACCATCCAAGAAACAATAGAATTCGTTACCCGCTAACCTTTCAAGCATTTGATCAATGAAAGGCAATGGATAGTGGTCTTTCCTTGTGGCGTCATTCAATTTTCGGTAATCTATACACACCCTCCATCCGGTGACCGTTCTTGTTGGGATTAACTCGTTTTTGTCATTGGTGACAACTGTCATACCCCCCTTCTTTGGGACAACTTGCACGGGGCTGACCCATGGGCTATCCGAAATCGGGTATATCATTCCCGCGTCCAAAAGTTTTATCACCTCTTTTTTAACGACCTCTTGCATTTTAGGGTTGAGCCTCCTTTGATGTTGAACCACCGGTTTGTAGTCATCCTCCATAAGGATCTTGTGAGTGCAATACGATGGGTTCAACCCTTTGATGTCCGTGATTTTCCACGCTATGGCTCGTTTGTGCCCCTTCAACACCTCCACTAATTTAAGCTTCTCCTCGTTGGTTAAATCTTTAGCAATTATAACCGGAAGCTTATCTTCGCCTTCAAGAAAGGCATACTCAAGATGGGGAGGGAGATCTTTCAATTCCAACGTGGGTGGATCCTCAATTGACGATTTCAGCACTTGATCCACCTCACGCCTAACCTCAATAAACTCATCATTCATCGGAGTTGGCTCCTCTTTCATCATTTTAATCACTTCATACAAGTCTTGATCGGGGTTGAAATCCACATCCCCTAAACTTGCATGAGATCCATCTGTGTCCGAATCATATGTTTGTTCATCCAATAATTCCTGCACATAATCTTTCTCAAAAGACAAGTGCAATGTATCAACGAAATAACAAGAGTCATCATTAGTAGACGAGTGACGCATAGACTGATCGAGGTCAAATGTGACCTCCTCGTCACCAACTTTTAAAGTTAGTTTCTTGTTAAAAACATCGATAACAGCTCTTGAGGTGGCCAAAAATGGACGGCCTAAAATGAGGGGAACTTGACTATCCTCGGCCATGTCCATCACCACAAAGTCAACAGGAAAAATGAATTTATCAACACACACTAATAAATTCTCCACAATACCTCTCGGATACTTTACCGATCTATCCGCTAGTTGGATGCTCATTCTCGTTGGTTTTAATTCATCTAAACCCAACTTTTTAAATAACGAGAACGGCATCAAATTGATGCTAGCGCCTAAATCGGCAAGTGCATTACGAATTGATGAATCACCAATCAAACAAGGTAAAGTAAAGCTACCCGGATCACTCATCTTTTCGGGGATCTTATTTTGGAGAATGGCCGAACATTCCTCATTCATCGTGACGCTTGAAAGGTCCTCAAGTTTCTTTTTGTTTGTGAGAAGATCTTTGAGGAACTTCGCGTACTTCGGCATCTCCCTAAGAGCTTCAACAAATGGTAAATTTATATGTAATTGCTTGAAAAGATCAAGAAATTTACCATACTGCTCTTCCATCTTCTCTTTCCTCAAGCGTTGAGGATATGGAATCGGTGGCTTGTAAGGCGTCACCGGTGCTTTGGATTGAATTTGAACAGGAACGGTGACTTGCACGGTACTTCCTTGACATTGATCTTGTGCTTTGTCCGTCACTGTCTCCTCTTCAATCTTTCCATCATCAGAAACAACATTGTTAGAAGCAAAAGAGTTAGGGTTTAGAGTCGTTTTACCACTTCTCAACGTGATGGCGTTGACATGACCCCTCGGGTTGTCTTCGGTTGAAGATGGCAATTTCCCTTTCTCTCGTTCCGACATCGTCTTTTGTAATTGACCCATTTGATTAACTAGGTCTTGGATGGTAGCTTGTTGGTTTCGCATAAGACTATCGTTGCTCTCGGTGTACCGAATGAAAAGCTCTTCCATTGATGGCTTATTCGCGGATGATGATGGGCGGGAGTTCATTTGTTGGTGTTGGTTTGAGGAACTAGCGTCTCCCATTCCCGATGATGATACTTGTTGGTCATGTGGTTGCCTCCATCGGAAATTGGGATGATTCCTATTGTTCGGATGATAATACAATTGGGATGGCGGCCGGTAATCGTACTTGTCCCCTTGAGACCACATTGCTTGCCCATGCATCGCATAGATCTCCTCATTATTGCAATCCCTAGCCGAATGTGGCCCCCCACATAATTGACAAATCTCTTGAACAACGTTGGCCGAAGATGGTCTTTGAAGAAGACTAATCTTTTGTTGGAAATCACTTGCGGTGTGAGGACCACCGCATAGCTGGCATGTAACCTCCACATTTTTCGCCGATTGGGGTTTAGCCAAGATTGCAATTTGTTTGCCCATATCCGCCACGGTTGTAGTCAATTGTTCAAATGCATCGAGTTGACGAGAGGCACTAGGAACGACCCTTCGTCGAGAGGCATTGTAATGGCTCCCATTTGATGCCATTTTCTCAATCAACCTTTTAGCTTCCTCGGGGGTTTCATCCAAAATTTCCCCCCTTGCCGCCGCATCCAAAGAATTTCTTGTGCCCACATCAAGGCCATCATAAAATGTTTGGATTTGATCATCTAAGTCCAACCCATGATGTGGACATCGCCTCAAAAGACCTTTGTACCTTTTCCATGCTTCGTGCAAAGTTTCATCCGTCATTTGAACAAAATTGTTGATGTCACTCTTGAGCTTTGAAGTCTTGGAAGGCGGAAAGAAATTCATCAAAAACTCATCCACTAGTTGTTCCCATGTCGTGATAGATTTCGGATCCAATGACTTAAACCATTCTTTAGCTTCACCCCGGAGCGTGTAAGGAAATAACCTAAGTCTAAGCGCCTCCTCCGGAATTTCTCGAATCTTTATCATATCACAAACATCAAGAAAAGCGGTTATATGGTCATTAGGGTCTTCCGTCTCATACCCCTCGAATGGTAGCATTTGGTTAAGATACGTGAGGTAGTGAGATTTAACTTCATAGTGAACCGCTTGAACCGCCGGATTTACAATTGCGGATCCCGTACCCGCATTTGATGGTTTCTTTCTTTCCCGAATAGATCGCCTATCCGCCATTGGAGTAGCTGGAGGAGATTCGGGAGGTGACTCCGTTTTGGGTTGCGAAAAAGGTGTGATGGGAGTTTGAGGTTCCGAACACCCTTCTTTGGAAGTCCTAGAAGATGCACTTATTGGTGTCCTTTCACCGAAACTAGGGCCCGGTATATCTATGTGAAGTTGTCGGTTCTTTCTATGAATGATCCTTTCCGGGTCGGAATATGGCTCGACAAGGTCCGGATCCGAGAACGTTTCATAAACACCTACAACACACGAGAAAAAACGACAAGTGAGCTTGTACAAGAAAATTAACAAAAATATAACTTGCTTGATGATAAATCAACACGCAAGGATCGACTAATATAGAGACTAAGAGTTGTTCTCAAAATCACCGTGTCCCCGGCAATGGCGCCAAAAACTTGATGTCTTAATGGTTATATACCAAAAATAAAAACTAATAGACAATTAGGCAAGTGTACCTATCGTTTACTAGCATATAAATGGCAAGAACCGAGTTATCGATCTCGAGGACACAATGTAAAATGATGATAATAAACTCGTTGTCAATAATTAGTCTAAATGAAAATGATAGGATTTTTTGTTAAAACGAAACACCAAATTTAGAAACTATTACTCAATTAAAGACTATTTCACTAAATGCTACTTGAATATAAAATAATTCACTAAGATTAGACGATTGCAAATGTATAAAATCAGAGAATAAAAAGGTAATCATTCAAGTTTACTCCCCCCCGCACATTAGGTGACTAGAAATTAAGCATAGCGTAATTGAAGGATAAGAAAATATAATCAAACGTCACAAACTCCTCTTTCAACTTGTTTGCTTTTAAATTAAAAGAGTTAGATAGTCGGAAATCTCCTAGTAAACTAACCAATTAATTACACAAGATAATATTTATACAAATCGATTTCTTGAAAGGTGAATTTACTTTCGCAAATACACATATAAAGCTAGACTTTCATCTAAGCAAAATATTCCCGTTGATGATGCTAAAATACATGAAATAAATCCTTTTACTATTTCTAGCTCAAGGCCAAACAAATCCATAGACAAACTCGTAAAGAATGACTAACAAATTAATTTTAGCTTTCGCTTTTAAACAACTCATTAATCACTAACTAAAACATGTATTTTAAGCATCCATCAAGAGATAAGTCTAACAAGGAATCGAAACGTTAAACACCTAAAACTTGCTAACAAATGTGCATCTAATGTTTGGGGGTTGACAAACCCGAATGATTACAAGGAAAACTACTCACTAGTCATAGAGGATGAACTAAAAACACAAAATAATGAGAGATTCATCTAAATAAACAACGGTTATAAAGAAAACTCCCCCAATGATTGTCAAACTATCACTACTTGCAGCAACTTTTACTTCTTCACGTGCTATCCACAGTGGAATTTTCGTAGCCTCCACATACAAACCCTAGGTATTGATTCCCCCCTATTTCAGAGAAAAAGATGCTTAAATAGCACCAGATTTGCTGCTGCTCGCGCCGCGACAGATGCAATTGTCGCGTCGCTACTGTCACTTGTACGATATGGTCAGATCCTGCAGCTGAAGGTCGCGCCGCTAGCAAGTATCTTGTCGCGCCGCGATGATGTTTCTGCTTTAAATCATCATGCATGCCACGAAAAGTCACGACGCGAAGTTTAGATGGTCGCGGCGCGACAAACAACCTGTTCGTGAAACTGCACAGCATGCTCATCTCTTTCCTTTCTTGTCACGTAGAGGAAGGGAAACTCTCCGAATTGGGGACAACGGCTTCGAATCACCTGAAAACACGAATATAACGTAAATAGATGCGAAATAAATGTGTTTTAGAGAAAAACCGGAAAAACTAGGGGTAAAAGTGACGCAAATATATATCCGATAAGTGTTGCATCACATATTCAGCTCCTTCTAGTCGAAGATGTACTTCAAGCTCTTATGGTCGGTAAAGAACTAACATCTCGTGTCATATAAATAGTATCTCCACAACTTCAGCATAAATACCAGAACAGCCAACTCTAAATCATGAGTCAGGTAATTTCTCTTGTGGATCTTCAACTGTTTTGAACCAGAATCGATCACTCTTCTTCGTTGGATCAAAACAAACCCGAGATCATGTAAAGATGCATCCCTATAGACAAATGAAATCATCATTGCCCTTAAACATGAAAAGAATCGAAGTCTCACTCAGACATTGCTTCAGCTCCTGAAAGGCTTGCTCCTACGGCACACCCCAAACGAACCTCACATTCTTCCTCGACATCTAGGTCAGTGGCACCGCGATCCTAGAGAAAATGCGAACAAAACGCCGATAACAACCTGTCAGGTCGAGAAAGATATAAATCTCTAAAGCATTACGGGGTTGTCTTAATTCCGAATAGTCTCGACCTTCGACTGCTCAACAGGTACACCATCGCCACCAATCTTGTGGCCAAGAAACTGAACCTTATCATTCTTGTACAACCTATGTATATAAATTTAAATGTTATAGTAGTATTAAATAAAAACGATTCTCATTAATATTCTTTCAAAGGTTATTACTTATTCACGCAAACAAATTCTATTATTTTTTTTTCATAATGTTGTTAATGTAGTAATCCATTCCGTGCAATCACACTTGTATGTTACATCAATGTTTACATAGTTACTGTTTAATTATTCGTTAAAACCTTTTTAGACAGTAGCAGTTATTCGTTTATTTGAGTTCAAGACCATTTTATAATTCCAATAATATCAATATCGTTTTATTTCTCACAATAAGTTTAATACATTTATTTGACCTTGTATAAAGACCCAATTAAATCAAGCAAGTTTCATACGATCTTAACAACGTTTTAATACCCGCACACGGCTACATAGTGAGTGAGATTATAATTCATGTTGTTTCTTATATGTAGTGATAAATAAAACATAAATCATTAAAATTATATAAAAATCAGTATTCATTTGTTGTTTGTATTTCTAATTTCAAACTTTAATACATTCTTAGTTTAAATATTGACTAAATATCAAGAATTAATATTTAAATCTTTAATAAATATTCAAAGGTCATCATTCATTTAATTTTTTTTCTTCAAGCTATTATCTTTGATCACTGCATCAAATCTGTCATTCCTCACAAATGAGTTATGGTAGTGTATTAGTTACAAATCAATCATACATTATCGGTTACAATCAGACTGACGGAAGCACTCATTATTGTGTACATCATGTTAGGTTATATCGTATTAATTTTGGGGTTCTTATATACCTTTTTGCATCCCTAACCTATTATGCCCTTCTTTCTCGTCTTCATTCACATTACACTTTTTTTTTAAATCCGTTACAGGTTGAGTATTACTTTGAGTTTGTCAGATTCTTTAACTGCACAACATACAGATACAAAGAAGAAACGAATACCACCACCCGAGGGTGCAATTACAAAGATATCGAATAGACACTCTTAGTTGCTTGAGTGAACTGATCAATCGACTCACGCCAAGTGCGTGCAATGAACTCTATGTTAAATGTTTATAGAAGTAAAATACTGACACAGAAGCACAATCATGACTACCTGTTGTGTCACACACAGTAACACTGATAGCACGATAATGTGCGGCCATGGATCCATGACATAGATATAATCAAGAGTAACGGACAATCAAATCATTGATGACAATAAACGAATAACAACACTATGATATAGTTGAATCTTGAAAGTCGAACGAGACTAGTATCATGTACATGCGACAATCAGAAAATCTGACAACTCTTAATTAAGATTGAAGTTCAAATCGTTTATGAGAAGCGCCTTTTATATACACAATAACGTTAACTCATCTTATGTGATCATTTCAATTCAGTTATTTAATTATTTGACGATTTATGCGTATATAATGTGTCCACTACAAACCCACAACTTACTCCACCATATCAATTTTCAAACAGTGGTTCAGGTTAGAAGTCTTCTCTGAACACTCTAGTCAATCCAGATCCTTCACAGGTTCCATAATAATAATAATAATAATAATAATAATAATAATAATAATAATAATAATAATAATAATAATAATAATAATAATAATAATAATAATAAAATAATAATAATAATAAAAACAAAGGCTCTTGCCTTTTTTTCCCTTTCCCTTTCTCTATCAGAAACAAAAGAAGAAGAAGAAGACAGCCCGGTGCCGTCGAGTCCCCCCACTTCTGCCTCTGTGCGACCGCCGGCGTGTCTCCGGCGCCGATCAGATCGTCACCCAACACACGCAAAACCCTTACTCTAATCTCTCTATCTCTCTCGATGGAATCCTGAAAGAAAGAAAGACATGGCAGCCGCCGGTGGCTACCAAAATAGAGGCAGCGGCGCCTCCGCTACTGCCGCCGACCGGTGGTCACGCCGTCGTTTCATCTCCGACAATACTTCACACAACCCACACACACTCCATAAATCCATGAGTTTCCTCCCAACTTCTCAGATTTATTCAATATTCAAGAAATTTCTACATTATTGGAACTCACCAATGATGCTCCATATCTATATTTATCCATCTAAAATCATTCAAATATGATTTCTAACAACTATTCTATTCATTTTATATAAATTTTTGGTTTGAATCTCAAGACCCACCTAAACCACCATTGATGAGCTTTTAAAGCTTTTAAATCAAGAATGATGAAGATAATCATACTAGGGGTTATTGGATATCTATTGTTTGTTTAGTAATCTATATTTATAATCATTTTATGAATTCTAACATCACTTGAAATTTCATACGGGAATTTAAGTTTAGGATGATTACCTCAAAATCACAAGAATGGTGATGAGTTGAAGAATGATGAAAATTTTGATAAGAGCCTCCTTCTAAATCCAGTCTCAAACTTCTCAGCTCCTGATTATTTGTGTGTTTGTGTGTGTTTTTCTTAGATGAAAAAGTTGTAAATAGGGTTTTTCTTATATATAGAATTACATATCATGGTTTGATGATGATGATGGAGTTGTGTTCATGCATGTATACACACACACACACACACACACACACACACACACACACCAATAATAACTTCTTTTATACCTTCTAAAAAAATCAAGAATATGATGATGATTTAAATCCTATTTTCTCGATTTATTAATTAAATTAAATGACCAAAATTTAATTGATTACCTCAAAATTAGCGGGTGTTACAATTCAACTTTGCTTAATTGTTCTTAAGGTATTATCTTTTTCATCATATTCATATTGATATTGTTCTTGATGTTCTTGATGAATGATTAATTATTGTTAAATGCTTAATTTAAACTGGGAATTACAATTGGTATCAGAGCCTACAGGTTGGGTTTAAGTGTTTATTGCTGATTTTCGATTATATGCTTGCTAATCTGGAAAAAAATCTCTAAAATTTTGTTTATGTTATTGAGTGTTCTTCATGTTCTTCGAAGAACATACTTGTTTGATATTTAAAATCAAAATTTTAAAACTGTTTGTGGTTAAATATCGTTTGATAATGTAATTTTCGGGCGAATATCATACTGTTTAATCACAAATTCATGAAAGAAAGAATACTTGATCTTAGAAATCATTCAGTTAAAATTTCGAAAATTTTCAACAATTCAAATTTCATAGTTATAACCGAGAGTTACAACTCTCGGATACAACTATCAAATTTTTTAGAATTGCATATTTTTCTAAGTGTCAAGTTTTTCATGCAATATCTGAGAGTTACAACTCTCGGATCACATTAATTGATCTTTATCACCTGGAAATTTTTCTATGTCTGTCTAGGCACATACGAGAGTTACAACTCTCAGATCACAAGGCACACACAACACATCTCTTAAATTTTTGAAGGTTTTTTTTTTGTCATTCAAGTTTCAACCGAGAGTTACAAATCTCGGGTTCCAAAGTGATCAAAATCTTAAAATATTTTCTAAGTTTCTACCGAAAGTTATAACTCTAGCATAAAGCCTTATCCAAGAGTTGCAACTTTACTCACACTTAGAATATTTTCAGTCTCACTTTCTTGATGTGTGTTCTTAAGTTTTCATAAGCACTTACCAACCTCAATCAAAGAAGTCTTCAACATGAATTGCGATACACTAGCCATGGGATCAGATGTTAGACCTCCAACCTTGTACAGGGGAAGATACACGGTCACATCCTCGGAATTTAAAATATTGTAACTGAGGTTTATTAGCTTAAATTTTGAATTTAATATAATTAACTTGAATTATGAAAAATGATTATGTTCTTGGAAATTTAAAAGTCGGTTTCTATGTTAAGTAATTAAGAAATTTGAGAATTTTAATATTTTTATTAAGTATGATGATGATAATTTAAAGTGACGATAAAATAAAGATGAAAATCTTTATTTAATGAAATCAGATAAGTAGAGGGGCTAAATGTGTCAATAGCCGTAAGTTGGGTATAAAAGACTCAAAAGTCTTTCATTTTAACCATTTCATTATCTCTCTAAAACATTCTCTTTCTCTCTCTAAAAGAACCTACAGTTCTTCATCTACAACACAAAATCAAGGACATCAAATTCGTGGAATTAGAGGCTGAAAGTTTGGAAAAAAGCTACTAGAGAAGAACTATTAACACTGTAAACAACGATTCAAGGTAAAGAATTCTTAAAATTTCGATTTACAAGGTTTATTGTTCAGTTTTGATGAACACTGAATCAGAATTTTTCATTTTGGATGTTATTGCATGTTGTTGATTCATATGGATATGTTTAAATCGAGCATTATTGAAGTGGTGTACCAAATTTCAGTGTCTGATTCGAGCTCTAAGAGTGATTTCTGAAAATTTACTATGTGTTAGTGTGTGTGTTCATCGACGGGTTGATAAAAATGACCAAAAGGAGCCTGATTTGGTACATATATTGTTAGGTTTATGATAAATAGTGTTAAAAGAGTACATTTATGCTTATATAAATAGTTTCCAGGCGTAAAATAGGCACAAATTGACAAAATAGTGAAATCTGGAAATTTATAAAAATGTACAAGTATGAATCGGATCATCCGAATTTCGAATGAAAGGAGAACTCGGATGGAAATTCTGGAAAAGTTACAAGTCAAGCATAAATTTCGGTTGAGCTAAGCATTCGAATTTCGGATCATGGTACAATCCGAATTTCGGGTGGATTATACAAAAATTTGAAGTGTGGAACTTCGGGTCATACGAATTTTGGGTCCGAATTTATTTGGGATCCGAATTCGGGTGAGGTCCGAATTCGAATGGGATCCGAATTTCGGGTCAACTTTTGTAAAACTTATAAAATTAAGTTTTTATGAAATAAGCAGTTATTGACATCGACGTTCTGTTAAAACTGACTTAACATGTCCCTTGTGGTGTTGTTTAACCCACAAATGGGGTACTTTGTGAATCCGGTTGAAAGCCCAAGGAGAAATAATAATAACTGAAGTTACATAACACACCCACTGTGAGTACTTAGGATTATATATGTCTGCATATATTTTATGTTAGTTGTTTTTCATTGATGCCTGTTGTTCATTTTCGTTTGGAAATCTATTGACTTGCGTATTTGTAGATGCACAGTGTTGTTTGTGGCATGTCCTATTCTTTGTTGTGCATTCTGATAGGCTTACGAGCCATAATTGGTAACTCGATGTACCGAGGCTATATGACCTGTAGCTGATCCCTCCGAGGTCCTGATGGGCAGGTGTAGCATCCACGATGGTAATGTATGCCTTAATGGAATGTGTAATTCCGTGCAATGGCACGATGGAGCTGTGGCTCGCTTCCGTACTTCGTGTAGGAAGAGGCTGTACGACATTTGTTGTCGGTGTTACCCTTATGTGCTGCATAAATATCTGTAGAATGTTGTTGGAAAATATTCTAAGTAGTTCAAGCTGTTAGTTAGATTTCTCAAACTGTTAGTAGATTTTCTGTAAGTACAAAGTTCATGCTGTTAGTTGAAGAAGTTCGAGCTGCTAGTATAAAAGTTCAAGCTGCCAGAGTAAATTCATTCAAGCTGCTCAGTGATTCAAGCTGCTCAACAGTTTCATAAACAGAACGTGCTGATATTCAGGAAGAGATATTTACACGAAGATTCCAGCATATCTACTATCAGAGAAGTCAGAGTCCTTCAAGGAAACAAATCAGAAAGCATTATAAATACATAGAATATGTTTTTCTATTGTATTAAGTTTCTTCACGTTCAAGTTTTTAATTGCTTTTTGTTTAAGTTTTCATAAGCCTCTAAGGTTGTAAAACCCTAAGAACAATTTGTGTTCTTCGTCTAATCAAACAGATTAGAGGTGATTGTAATCATTGAGTTCAGCAATACAAGCAACTTTGTCTATTCAATTATATTTATTTGTTATTGATTCTGAAAGTTTTTCTTAAAACAATTAAGTGTTATTCCGCAAACTTCTTAATTGGACTTTGATTCAATACAAGATTATTGGTTTATACTCTGATCAATTCAAACCAGTTAATCTTAGGTAGTAATATTTAGATCCTGACAAGTGGTATCAGAGCCAGGTTGTTCTTTGTTTTCAAAGTCAAAAGCTTTCTTTTAACATTTTTTTTTAATTTTCTGCAATGGAATTTGATAATAGCAGTAGTGGATCTGGGCAAGGACTCAAAGTGCCTATGCTCAAGCCCACTGAGTTTGAGATGTGGAAACTCAGGATTCAACAACAGATTCAATTCATTGATTATGCCATATGGGAAGCTGTTGAATTTCCTCCTACAGTTGATCCTGAACTTGATGCTGAGGGCAAACCCATCAAAACTCCTCCAAAAACTGAACTTGAAAGAAAGGCTAGAATGAATGAAGTGAAAACTCTTACACTTCTACAAATAGCCATTCCTAATGCTTATCAACATCAGTTTAAAAAGTTTTATACTGCTCATTCTCTTTGGATTGCTTTAGAGAAAAGATTTGCTGGGAACGCCAGTACCAAGAGAAATCAAAAGGATCTTTTGAAACAGCAGTATGAGAACTTTTCTGGTGGCAAGAATGAAAACCTTACTCAAATCTTTGACAGGTTCAACAAACTGATAAGTGAATTGGAGAGTGCAAAAGTCAGCCTGGATCAAGATGAAGTCAACAGAAAATTCCTTAGATCTCTTGGTGAAGAGTGGACAGTCTATGCTGCTCAATGGAGGACAAAAGACACTCTTGATGAAATAGAGCTGGATGATCTGTACAACAGTCTGAGAGTGTTTGAGACTGAGATTGACACTAAAAAGAAATCTTTTTCTTATAATCACAACACTGCTCTTCTGTCATCTGAAAAATCTAATTGCAGTGATTCCTTTTCAGGTGGTGATGGTAACTCCACTGAAGCTCACTATGAAGCTTTTGTTGCCAATGATGGACTGTTTGCTCTAAATACTGAAGATCTAGAACAGATTCATCCAGATGTCCTAGAAGAGATGGATCTGAAATGGCAGCATGCAATGCTGACCATGAGGGCCAAAGGGTTTCTGAAAAGAACTGGCAGATCCAACTTTCAAGCCAGAGCAGAAGGCAAACCAGCTTTTGATAAGTCAAAAGTTGAGTGTTTTAAATGTCACAAGCTTGGCCACTTTGCCAGAGAATGCAGATCTCAAGGTCAACAGCCACCAAGACCTCACCAGACTAATCAGGCTTCATCATCACAGTCACTTGTCTCTCAAGAAGACAATGTGTTTGACTGGAGTGATCAGATAGAGGAAGAGTTTCAAAATCAAGCTCTAATGGCAGAAACATCAAATATCACCTCCACTGAACTACCATCTGAGGTAAATTCTAAACTCTGCTCTCAAACATGCAAAAATATGGTTAAAAAGTACAGAGATCATAATGAGAGCATGTGTAAAACTCTAGCTAAGATGGAAGAAAGGAGATATGAATACATGCAGGCCATAGAAGATCTTGAAAAACAGATCAATGACTATAAGGATAATGAGATTCAAATGGGACATGATAGAACATATCATGAGTGGGAGAAAAAGAAGCTGAAATAAGAAAATAGAATCCCTAAATAAAAAATTAGATGAGACTGAACAAAAGGTGTTAGAAGCTAATAAGAAACTAGAATCTGTCAATATAGATCTAGGAAACTTCAAATTGGCAAATCAAAAGCTGGAATACCTAATGGAAGTCCAATTTAAAGATAGGGTAAAATCTCAGCTCAATCCCAAAGAAGGTATAAGATACAGAGCCACTCCACCTCCATACAACAACAAATACATTCATCCAATGAGTGAAGTGGTTGATAGGCTTGTCAATGAACCATTAGATAAGTGTATGACCATTGTAGATCCTATCCTTGAAAGCAGTCCTGAATCTAAAGAAGATCTGATTCAAAATAGAGACTGTGAATGCACAGAAGTTGAGAAAGAACACAAAACAATGAGTGCACCTATAGAAATCCAAATCCCCAATAAGAAAGGAAAGGAGAAGATGAGTGTATGCAATGCTGCTCCACAGGTTTCTGTACCTTCTAACTGTAACACTGCATCTTCATCAAAGAATAAAAAGGGTAAAAATGTTCCAATCTGCACATGCCAAAAGCATGGTGTCCAAAAGTTTCCCAAACAACAGCAGGTAAGGGGAAATCAAAGGAACAAGAACCAGATATTATCCAATAAAACTGGTTCTCTAATTCAAACAGTCAAAAAATGCTTCCATTGTGGCAGGAAAAATCACTTGGCCAGGGATTGCTTTTATAAACCATCTGTTGCAAAACAGACTGTGATTCATAAAAAGACAAACTCTCAAAATTCAAAAAATTCAAAGGCCAAACTTCCTACTGCATCAGTCCCAAAGAAAACAGTTGATCACAGGTTCTCAAAAGTAAATAAGAAACAGTCCACACACCAAAAACAAGTTTTAGCTAAACCAAAATTAAATTTTAAACAAATATGGTGTGTTAAAGGTAAAAACTCAGGGGAACCTGTTGATACAAATGTTGAAACTGCCAAGTCTAAAGTTGAGACTGCTAGTGCAAATTCTCAAGCTGTTAGCACTACAGACTCAGTTCAGACTGCTAGGCTCAAAATTGAGACTGGTAATGGATCATCTGAGACTGCTATTGAAAAGGATGGACAAAATACCTGGATACCTCATGTGATAACTAAGTACTCTGCACAAAATCCATCAGAGGATCTCACTAAGTATAAGAAATCAAAGACGGTGTTTAGTTATGTTAATGCACAAGGACAACCCAAAACCAACTTGGTTTGGGTTTACTCCACTACTAACTAAGCTTTTATTTGTGCAGAGCAACCACAGGTCACAATATAAAACAAGATGGCATTTGGACAGTGGATGCTCTAGGCACATGACAGGCAATTCTGAGTGATTGTCAAATTTCAAAGGCTTTGAAGGAGGGTTTGTTGCATTTGGAGGAAACTCCAAAGGAGGTAAGGTTACAGGTAAAGGTACTGTTATTGCAGGCAACATGATTTTCAATGATGTTTTGTATGTTGAACAACTTAAGTATAACTTATTGAGTGTGTCTCAAATCTGTGACAAACAAAATATTGTTCTGTTTACAGATTCTGAGTGCATTGTCCTTTCAAAAGATTTTACAATTCCTGAAAATCTTGTTTTACTAAGAACACCAAGAAAGGACAATGTATACTGTTTGGACACAGAACTTTTATCCAAATCAAGTACTTTAAGCTGTTTGATATCCAAAGCATTATCCAATGAGTCTGCTCTTTGGCACAGAAGGATGTGTCACATGAACTTCAAATCCATGAATGTTTTAGTCAAAAAGAACTTGGTAAGAGGTTTACCACAAAAGGAGTTCATATGTGATGATCATTGTGTAGCATGCCTTAAAGGCAAGCAACACAAAACTTCTCATAAGGCCAAAGAAGTAAATACAATCTCATCTGCTCTTCATCTGATTCATATGGATCTATTTGGTCCAACATCTGTTTTGAGTTTGAATAAAAGGGCTTACTGTTTAGTTATTGTTGATGATTTCACCAGATTTACTTGGGTTTACTTTCTTAGGTGTAAAGATGAAACTGCTGAGCTGGTTAAGTCATTTATTCTTAAGATAGAAAACCAATCCAACTCAAAAGTTAAGGTGATAAGATCAGACAATGGAACTGAGTTTAAAAACCATATCCTGTACAGTTTTTGTGAGTCCAAAGGTATTGCTAGGCAATATAGCGCACCAAGAACGCCACAGCAAAATGGTGTAGCTGAAAGAAAGAACAGAACATTAATTGAGGCTGCTAGAACCATGCTAGCTGATTCAAAACTGCCAATGACCTTTTGGGCAGAAGCAGTCAATACAACCTGTTTTGTTCTAAATAGGATTCAAGTTGTTCAAACAGAAGGGAAAACATCTTATGAGTTATTCCATAATAGATTACCCTTAATAGCCTTTTTCAAGTCTTTTGGCTGTCCATGTACCATTCTTCACACTAAGACTCACTTAGGGAAGTTTGAAAGTAAGGCTGAATAAGGTTTCTTTGTAGGATACTCAAATCAAAGCAAAGCCTATAGAGTATATAACAGTGTGTCTAAAACCATTGAAGAAAGTGCCAATGTTGAATTTAATGAAAATACCGCAAATGCAAAAGGCACTGGTCCTGATTGGTTGTTTGATTTAGATTCACTAACATATTCTCTGAGCTTTGTTGAGTATACTGCAGAATCTGATGAACACATGATTGAAGCTGTCAATGCAAATTCTCATGCTGGTAGCACAAATGATCAAGCTGTTGGCACAAAGTTTCAAACTGCTGCAGATTCAAATAAATGGGATGAGTATACAGTTATACCACTTCTGTCTTGTGACCCTCCAGGGGTTCTGAATGCTCCACATGATTCAAATCCAGATAATTAAGTGCAACTCCCAAGTCCTGAGAGAACAGTTCCAACACAAAGGGAAACAGTCCCAGATTCAAGTCAAGCTGTTCCAGAAGCTGAACCATCAACTGGTCCTGATGGAGATGATACAAATCTTGGATCCTCTTTCCAGACAGATAGAGAGCATACACTCAGGGTTCACAAGTATCATCCTCTCAATCAAATAATGGGTGATCCACGCACACCTGTGCAAACAAGGACAATGGTTCACAAGGAGACTACTGCTGCTGAACCAGCAATTCCTGAATTTAGTCTAGCTGCATTTGAACATGCCTGTTTCATGTCACAGCTAGAACCTGAAAAGGCATCAGAAGCTTTGAAAGATTCATCTTGGATTGAGGCAATGTAGGAAGAGCTTCTACAATTCAAGATTCAGAATGTATGGACACTTGTTGATCTTCCTAAAGGAAAGAGATCCATTGGTACAAGATGGGTGTTCAGAAACAAGAAGGATGAGAGAGGGATAGTCATCAAGAACAAAGCAAGACTAGTAGCACAAGGGTACACTCAAGAGGAAGGAATAGACTATGATGATGTCTTTGCTCCAGTGGCAAGAATTGAAGCCATCAGACTGTTCCTAGCTTATGCAAGCTTCAAAGGGTTCAAAGTGTATCAAATGGATGTGAAGTCTGCTTTTCTGTATGGCATAATTGAAGAAGAGGTTTATGTGTGTCAACCTCCTGGATTTGAGGACTACAAGTATCCAGACAGAGTCTACAAACTAGACAAGGCCCTCTATGGACTCCACCAAGCCCCTAGAGCATGGTATGACACTTTGTCATCATACCTTCTACAGAATGGATTCAAGAGAGGTACTCTGGACAAAACATTATTCACAAAGTCCATCAAATCTGAGATTCTGCTTGTACTGATATACGTTGATGATATTATCTTCGGGTCAACCAATGACAGTCTGTGCAAAGAGTTTGAGGCTTTGATGCACAAAAAGTTTCAAATGAGTTCCATGGAAGAACTCACCTTCTTTCTAGGATTGCAGGTCAAGCAAAAGCCCACAGGACTCTTCATAAGTCAATCAAAGTATGTTAAAGACATATTGGAAAAGTTTGGGTACAAAGATACCAAAGTTGCAAGTACTCCAATGGATCCTCACAAGCAGCTTCATACGGACAAAGATGGAATAGATGTCGACATTCATCTATACAGATCCCTTATAGGATCTCTTATGTATCTAACATCTTCTAGACCTGATATTATGTTTGCTGTTTGTGTTTGTGCCAGGTTTCAATGTTCTCCAAAGGACTCCCATCTGGTTGCTGTTAAGAGAATCTTTAGATATCTCAAAGGTCAACCACATTTGGGCCTCTGGTATCCTAAAGACTCTCCTCTTGAATTAACAGCCTATTCTGACAGTGATTATGGAGGATGCAACATTGACAGAAAATCCACAACTGGTGGATGTCAATATCTGGGAGCAAGATTGGTCTCTTGGCAGTGCAAAAAGCAAACAACTGTCTCCACTTCATCTACTGAAGCAGAATATGTAGCAGCTGCAAGTTGCTGCTCCCAAGTGATGTAGATTCAGAATCAACTGAGAGACTATGGTATGAATTTTCTATCCACTCCCATTTACATTGACAACTCAAGTGCAATTAGCATTGTACAAAATCCAGTGAAATTTCCCAAAACCAAGCATATAGACATTAGATTTTATTTTATAAGGGACTGTAATGAGAAGAAATTAATCCAAGTTACAAAAATTCATACTGATGATCAGTTAGCTGATCTATTTACAAAACCATTTGATGTAGGAAGATTCACATTCCTAGTATCAAATATTGGCATGGTTAATATGGATTAATTTGTTTTTCTTTATTCTCTATTATTCCATGAAAATTATACATATGCTTGATTAAGGGGGAGTCACTGTTTCATTAGCAGTTGCTTAATTTTCAACTAACAGCTTGAGTATTTTCTCAAGCTGCTAGTTCATTTTTCTCGGACTGTTAGTTGTTTCACTTGATCTGTCAAAGTGTGCAGGGTAATCTGGTAAATTCCATAAGTGTGTGCGCGGGTTTAGATATTTTCAAAACCTTTAAAGGTTCCAGTTTTGTTCTATTGTAACTACCAGTTGCAAAATATCTTCCACAACCTTTCTTCGATTCTCTGAGCAATTCCCACGCACATCACTGAAACCCTAATTCATCGATCATCAATGGAGTTTGTCAAAGAACACAACTGCCTACCCTACTCTCTTAAACACGCTGATCTTGAACCATTCCACCACATGATGGACTTCCTTCGAAGTTCCCATATCCATCATGCCCTAAATATCAATCCCACCATCTACTTCTCTCATATTGAACAGTTCTGGAAACATGCCTCCCTCAAAACCATTAATGGAGTCACATCATTGACATCCAAAATTGATGGAAACACTGTTTCTATCGCTGAGGAGATCATACGCCAACACTTGCATCTTCAAGATGCCTCAGGTATAACAGACCTATCCCTTACTGCCTTACATAATGGTCTTCATGCTATTGGATATAGGGGACCTGCTGAATCTTATACTTTCTTTAAATCAAATTTTTGCCCCTAACTGGAAGTATCTTGTACATATTATTCAGCAATGTATAAGCCCAAAAAGAACTGGTTGGTCAGAATTTTCATAAAATATAGCCACTGCCTTAGTGTGTTTATCAACGGGCCAACAGTTCAATTTTTCTAATATGATTTTTCAGGGTATGCTAAGGCATCATGCCCTAAAACATGGGAAATTTTTCATGTATCCTAGATTTTTAGCTGAAATTATTGCAAGAACTTGCAGTAATTTCAATGTACATAAAAGAATTCATGTTTTCCATAGGCACTCTTTACCC
Organism: Centrapalus pauciflorus; assembly: GCA_020465985.1. Classification (NCBI taxonomy): domain Eukaryota; kingdom Viridiplantae; phylum Streptophyta; class Magnoliopsida; order Asterales; family Asteraceae; genus Centrapalus; species Centrapalus pauciflorus. The sequence continues at coordinate 146,947 of JAANYP010005868.1, read as the reverse complement.
GTAATAAAACGTCTTCTAAAAACAAGTGCCAATGTTTTGTCTGTGGATGTCCCATTGCCTTCTGCAATGTTGGGCATCATTCCAAGAAACAGAGGAGAGGGTCCTGAGCAGGCTCAGCCTAACATTACTGCTTCACCCCCAGGACCCCAACCCACTCCTCATGATACTCAAATGCCTTCTGTTCCTATTGTTAAACCCACATCCCCACTCATATTATATAAAAGAAAAAGAGGTTCAGGAGCTCCTTCCTCCTCAGCCCTCTTACAAGAGCCAAATATCCCTGAGCTCATATTATCCAAAGGGCACCAACTGAGGTCACTCCCAACCTCAATTCGGAGGTGGACATCTCAACAGCAGATGTCCATATGGGTACTGTTGCTGACACTACCGTTTCTTCTGCACAAGAGGCACAGGACAGGGTCAACATCAATAAGACCACACCCATGGCAACAGAAGGTGTGCTAGCACCATCTGGAAGTCCCCAGTACCAAGAACAGAGGGGCCCAGAGGTTTCTACTTCTGGTATTACTGCCAGTGATAGATCACAAGCACCACATTCGTTTGCTGATCTTGAGGCTAGTCTGCAACTTATGCTATTGACGGATCCTCAGCTGCAACCTGTTGTAGCAATGTTGGAATACTATCAGTCCATCATTGCTGCACAGGGGGCACATATCATTTCACTTAGACAGACAGAAGCTGCTCAAAATCAGAGAATGGATTATCTCCATAAAGGGTTCACCCTCTGTGGAAATAAGATCATTAAATTAGAGCAACTGATTCGAACCCACTTGGCAAAGGTTGTAGGTCCTCCTGACCAAACCAATGCTTCCAAAAAGGGGGAGAATCCGGAGATCCCTTCATCAGTCCAAGCAGCTCCATCAGTCCAAGCAGCTCCTACTTCAACATTCCAAGATTCTAGGCTAGCAGTCCCAACAGCTGCTCAAGCTGTTAGCCTAGAAACTCAAGCTGCTCCTACAAGAACAACTGGAGTTGTTATCAGAGAAGGAATTCAGGCTCCCATCAGTACAGTTCAAGGTACATCTTCTGCAACCAAGGATAAGGGCAAAGGCATTCTCATTGAGTCTCCAAAGCACAAATTTTCATGTAGAGAAGCCCAGATTGCCTATGATGCTGAAATTGCCAGGAAGATAGCAGAAGAACAAGATCAGGCTTTAGACCAGCAAACCCATGCCCCAATGCAAGATGATGAAACCTTAGGTGATTACCTAAGAGGGTTTGTGGTCAAACAAAATGAGAAAAAGAGGAAAATGCCAACAGGGCATTCAAAGGCTGAGCATAGAAAGTTCTTGATAAATTTTGCCTTCTCAGCTGACATTCCAAAGAAGATGGCTCAGTCCATGAGTACAGAAAGGCTGCAAGACATACATGACAAAGAGATGGAAAAACGTAAGGTAGCCAAAGTCTCCCAAGAAGTCCAAAGTCAACAGAAATCAAATCAAGCTGGTGCAAGTAAGTCAGAACCTCCTGTTCAAGCTGCTGCTTCAAATCCTCAATCAGAAGAAATCTCTCACGCAAAGCTTGATCAAGTAAAGAGGGTGATGTTTGAGCATCAGCTTCTGAAAGTGATGGAAATTGAAAAATCATTAGACCAGCATGACTTCACAAAGCCTCTTATTACTTACTAGTATGCTAAGCCAATGGACAACATTGACTTAAGATATCATTTTGTAGAGTATAAAAGCTTAATGCATATAGTCCAAGGGATGACCAGAGATGAGCTTACAAGAATGCATCATGTTGGGTCTGTGACCCAAGTCAGATCCGCTCTTCCACAAGTCAAGCAAGCTATCAAAGATCTGAAAAGCATTTTTTGATCCTGAGTCAATAAGGAAAGATATAGAAGATGCCAAGGAGATGAAGATTGCACAAGTTGATCTGTTTGTCAAATTAAAGATCTACAGACTCAAATTTGCAAATGGATCCGGTATGTACTTAAATTTTGAATTCTATGATCTTCCAAAGGCTTTGTTACTTCAGATAAGCTCAGTGAGAATATATTGTGATAGAGAAGATTTGAAGAAAGAATTTTTGAAGGCAGTCAATCAGAAACTTGCACAGTTGTAAGTTTTTGGAAGCATTGGTTTGTAAATAACAGTTTTACTTTGTTTTATTTCCTTATTTGTATAGAACTTAAAGTCTTGTGTAAAGAATTTAAGTTAGGGGGAGATTGTTGGGAAATATTTTAAGTAATTCAAGCTGTTAGTTAGATTTCTCAAACTGTTAGTAGATTTTCAGTGTAAGTACAAAGTTCATGCTGTTAGTTGAAGAAGTTCGAGCTGCTAGTATAAAAGTTCAAGCTGCCAGAGTAAATTCATTCAAGCTGCTCTGTTCAAGCTGCTCAGTGATTCAAGCTGCTCAACAGTTTCATAAACAGAAAGTGCTGATATTCAGGAAGAGATATTTACACGAAGATTCCAGCATATCTACTATCAGAGAAGTCAGAGTCCTTCAAGGAAACAAATCAGAAAGCATTATAAATACATAAAATAGGTTTTTCTATTGTATTAAGTTTTCGCACGTTCAAGTTTGTAATTGCTTTTTGTTTAAGTTTTCATAAGCCTCTAAGGTTGTAAAACCCTAAGAACAATTTGTGTTCTTCGTCTAATCAAACAGATTAGAGGTGATTGTAATCATTGAGTTCAGCAATACAAGCAACTTTGTCTATTCAATTATATTTATTTGTTATTGATTCTGAAAGTTTTTCTTAAAACAATTAAGTGTTATTCCGCAAACTTCTTACTTGGACTTTGATTCAATACGAGATTATTGGTTTATATTCTGATCAATTCAAACCAGTTAATCTTAGGTAGTAATATTTAGATCCTGACAAATGTATACTCTCTATACTCACTAAGGTTTGCTTACCCCGTAGTTGCTCACATCTTTTTACAAGAAAAGAAAATCCGCTGCCGGACCTTCTAGCTAGGTCGTTTATTGAAGTCTTGGAAGATTATCTACTACTCAATCGGTAAGTGAATTATGGGAACAATGTATTATTATTTGGGATGTTGTAATAATTTATTGAGTATGTAGATCTAGTCTGGAACCTTGTAGCACCATAGGGCATTTGACTGTTGTATTTTATTCTATGTATTTATATTCCCGTATTGTACTAAGTACTTCAGATCATTTATGTAATGCGTGTGTGATTAATCCTGGGTGTAATGATTGTGGTTATTGTGGCAAGGTGTAACATACACTATGTGGGAATTCTGGTTCCTTGACTTCATTGAACGTCATGATTTAGCGGATGATATTTTCAAATCAATCTACAACGGTCCAACAATATTCAGTCATGCTCTTCCACCCGACGTTGACCCCGGATTGACGGCCAAGAAAAGACCGTACTCACACCTACATAACTCAATCGTAAGAAAGCTGATAGAATTCCATGTTCCTTCATCATCCACGTTGTTTCGGATGAATTATACATCAGCATCGATAATTTTAAGACTGCTTGTGAGATGTTGTAAGAGATTGAGAGACAGATGCAAGGTAATGATCGGAACGCTAACAACGAGAGACTAATGCTTTAAATAGTTATGACATGTTCTCAGCCAAAGACGATGAACTTTTGGAAACCACATATCATCGGGACTGTACGCTGATGAACGAACTCCGAAAAAATGGGGTTAAGAAATCTTAAGTAGAGATGAATAGGAAATTTGTAAGCTTGTTAAAACCTGATTGGAAGCAATTCGTCAGGTTAATTCGAGAAATAAATGATATCAGCATTCATGACCTATTTGATAACTTAGTTGTCTATCAATCAGTGGTTTCTGGTAAGTCCGAGACCAAAAAGGTAGATGAACTAACTACATCTGACCCTATTGCCCTGTTAATTGATAAAAAGACTTAAGACTTCAAAAGCTGTAAAACTTCTAAAACTTCTTTCTGAGTCCTTTGACTTTGATACTGATGATGCTGATTCTGACTCTGAGGCGACTGAACTTCAAAGACAAATTATGTTGCTCAGTACAACGAAAAGAAGGAGATATCAAAAAATTCAAAGTCTAAAGAATGCAAGACCGATGACAAGGAGAAATCTCGCCAAGCAAAGAAATGTCGGACGCACTCTATTTGCCGAAGAAGAACACTGGCTGGAAGACACTGATGACGAAGAAGAGGATGTTGCAGATCCCATGTGCTGCATTGCTGATGTTGAACAAACATAAGACATAACTAAAGCATCTAAAGTTTCTCTGATAGCTCAGGATGCCGGTACAAGTAAGGACTCTTCCACAACTGAGGCTAAGGTAAGTATTCTTCTTGAAGAGTTTCTTGCTGAATTAAAAGTGTCAAGAAAATAAGCTAAAAGGATAAGTGTCTTTAGACAGCTCTTAAAAATGCTCAAAATGAAAAGTCTGATTTGAAATCAAACATTTTAGTTTAAAAAGCAGAAGTGTCTAAGGATAGTAATGAGAAAAATGATTTGCCAGTCAAAATGTCTGAACTAGAATACGTTCATCAAATGCTTAAGGTAGATAAATCCGACTGCATTCAGAAATATGAGTTTGTCTTAGCCGAGAGAATAAAACTAAGCGAAAAACTCAAAGACATGGAAGATAAATTTTATTAACGTGGCCTAACTGATCAAACGATAAACATGTATAAACCTAGAGAAATAAAATCTAAAGATAGTTTAGGGTTTACGGGTCCCAGAGTCATGGAAGAAATGATCAATAAAAAGTAAAGTCCTTTATTTTATGTTGATACCATTGGTTGGGGATTCGTGATGCCCTACAACAAAACATGTCCTGAATTGTTAGCCGAAGAATAAGAAAAACGAGCACGATCTGATATCCCACAAATTAAGTTTGTACACACTGTTAAATCACAACTCTCTCCAAGGAAAATTAGAGAAATCTTTTAGGAAAGAGGAATTCGTTGAACCAAAGGAAGTTACACCAGACCCGACCTTGTCAAAACCTCGTGAATACATACCATATTCTATTCTAGAACAACGGGCTTTTGATTTAGAATAGATATTGGAAATTGTTGGAATTAGGGTCCAAGTCACAACTAACTTGTAAATATATTGTTATCAGGCTGGATCCTTTTTAGGTGCATGCAATGAATAATAAAGAGAAGGTAATTAACCAAAAGATATAATGTAAATTAGTTTGCTAATTTATTATGTTTAATAAATTAACTGGAAACTAAATAATTGATTATATTTGATTAATGGGTTAGTTTGTTAATTTATTAATAATTAATAAATTAACCGGAAGCTAATAGAATTAATTGAGGAAGTACAGGGGCCAAATTGCAATTAGTTGATAGTCAACAGGATACCCCTTAACCCTAGTTAAGGGGGCTGGCCCATGAACCCATCCCACATGGGTTTGGGGGTGAATTTCTAGGGTTTCTCAAACCCTATAAATAGGGAGCCCCTGCCTGCTTTATTTCTCGCTCGTTCAATTCTATGTTATCCCACAAGGGATACCAGTTTTGGACTCTGAGATCTGAACTTAGAAAAGTTATACTTATTTTCCCTTTTGTTCATTGGGTGTGAACAACTAGTGGCGTTCTTGCTTTAGACGCTTGGCATCCGGTTCATAGGCTTTTCGTGGAAGCGTTCTTTGTGGAGAAAATTGTGAATTTTCTCAAGGTTAGTTTTTATTGTTCATATCTTTATTCTATAATTTGTTGCTTAGCTTGTTTGGTTAGATCCTTTAAGGTTTTACATTCTTGCATGGTTAGGATATTTAATTTTTTCTGCAAAGTTTTAAATTAACCTAGCAAGGGTATAGAAAACCCATCAGTGGTATTAGAGACAGATTAACCTAATGAGCTTTGCACTAATCTTCAGAGATGAGTTACAAAAATTAGTTTAATAATTTAAGAAATTTGTATTTCATTATTTCGGATTTTTTAATTTAATTTTAAATTGAGTTTTGTTTTTTAAATTAAATTGTTTAAAGTTAAAAATTAATATTTAAAAGTTTAAATAATATCCGAAAATTATTCTAATATAAAATTTAGGAATTTTAGATAATTAGTTTAATTTTAAAATAGATTTTAATATTAAATTAATTATTTAAATTTAAAAATTTTTTTTTTTTTAATATTTTTCAACGATTTTGGAATTTCTAAAAAGATTTTTAAAAGGATAGTTCCGAATTATTAAGTAAATTATTTTTTTAAATTTTAGGATTTTGTTAATTTAATTAAGGATTTGATTTTTAGGATTTTAGATAAACATGCATTAGAGATAAACTTGATTTTTTAGGTTTATCCAAAATCCTATTTATCTGGAAATTGATTTAATTTAAATTAAGTGCTTATCCTAAAGGTTTTAGAAAATTATAATTTATTTAGATAAACTTGAATTATCCTAGATTTAAATTTTTAGGATTTATATGGTTATATATATAGGTTTCGGATTTAAAATATACATTTAATAATTAAAAGATTCTTATTTAATCTATTTATTAAAACCGAATATATATATATATATATATATATATATATATATATATATATATATATATATATATATATATATATATATATATATATATATATATATATATATATATATATATATATATAAATATTAATTTAAACCCTAATATTTTAAAATTTAAAATATACCTTGTATTTTAAAATGTTTAAAATAGACCCCTTAATTTTAAAAACTTAAAATTAAACCCCTATGATTTAAAAAGCATTTATATATGTATTATTGATTACATATATATATATATATATATATATATATATATATATATATATATATATATATATATATATATATATATATATATATATATATATATATATATATATATATATATCATTTAAATCTAATTACATCGTTAGTCAATTGATAAATCGGCTCACCCATAATGAACAAACTATAAACGAGGTATAAGGCGGGTCGCTATGCTTCGCTAAAGGAGTAGGTTTTTAACAGCTTCGCGCTGACCTGCCTCCTCCGCTTTGCTGTGCGTTCAATGGACCTACCGAGGACTTTCGATAGGATGATGTTCATATTAAAAGTATAATCTAAAGTACTATAAGAAAATCCCGTTTTAGATATATCAAAAGTGAATTAGTATGCTAACCCATGAAAAATGCACATCTCTGATATGTAATGTTAGTGGAGCGTATGTGGTTTACCGACACACTAATGTGAGGACATATTAGGAGGTGAGGTAGGACTCGCGTTTCCCAGACTTATCAATGCTGGGTCTTACGCAGTTTTGCATGGTTGTCCGTGATCCTCGGCAACCCAGTCACGGATAAGATTCAATGAATCTCAAAAGATCTAGGAATTTCATAGAGATTGAAATCGACAAGAGTTTTGTCCACCTAAAATAAATTCACGGCGTGATTACGGCGTCCCTTTTCATAAAACAAATCGAAAATATGGATCCTAGCCTTAATTCAAATTGGGTAAATTGTTTAAGGAATACTTCATACTAAAACTTTATCTCACAGATGTCTACTTCTAATGGTACACCCACTCCTGCTCCCAACCACACATCCAACTTCTCACTCCTTTCCGTTCTGGGTAGGGAAAAGTTATCCGGTCCGAAATATGTGGACCGGATGAGAAACCTCAGGTTTACACTGAGGTATTAGAACAAAGAGTATGTTCTCGATGAACAGATTCCCACACTGAGTAAGAATCCCACCCAGGAGGAAATTGATGCACACCAGAAGCATTACGATGATGCAAACAAAGTATCCTGCATCATGGCGTCATCCATGGTTCCTGAGCTTGCTAAAGCATTTGAGAATACATGGGCCGTTGAGATGAATCAGAAGCTTAAGGAGATGTTCGAGGCTAAAGCGAGCAAAGAGCACCTTGATGTGGTAATATCCCTCATGGCCTGCAAGCTGAAACCTGGAGCTTCTATCTGTACTTTCGTCCTTCAGATGAATGGGTACCTCGATAGGCTGGAGGCACTCAATATGGTGTTCGACTCTGAATTTTCCACCAATATCGTTATTTCTGGATTGCCCGCTATCTATAGTCAGTTCGTACTCTCCTATCAAATGAATATGAATCAGAAGGAGACGTCCATTATGGAACTGCATAATTTGCTCCGAACCGCTGAACAGGGCATCAAGAAAGATGAGACCCCTGTGGCCCCTGTGCTGAATGTCGGTAAGGCTTCAAAGAAACAGAAGTCGTCCTGGAAGGCCCTAAAAGGAAAGTCCAAGAAAGGGTCTCAAGGGAAAACAGAGTCTGGAATTGTGCATGTAAAAGACCTGAAGGAAGCAGTATGCTTTTACTGCAATGGCAAGGGGCACTAGAAGCGAAGTTGCCCAGCATATCTGAAGGACCTTAAGGACGGTACGGTCGAAAGGGCTAGCACTTCAGGTATGTTCATGATTGAACTCCATAACACTTCTATCTCTGATTCATGGGTTCTTGATACAGGATGTGTTACTCACATTTGTTCTGTATTGCAGGGACTAAGGGAAAGTAGAAGTCTGAAGCATAGGGAGCTGAACCTAATCATGGGAAATCGAAAGATCACGCCTGTGAAGAAAGTCAAAAGGTTCCAGCTCATGCTTAGATCAGGAGTAGAGATTAGTTTAAATAAGTGCTGTTATTCACCTGATATGAATCGAAACATCATTTCTCTATTGGCCTTGTATAAGGATGGATACACTTTTAGCTTTGATAATAATAATGGAAGTATTTTGGTTTATTTGAATGATGTTTTTATATTCGAAGCTTGTCCTTGTAATGACATATATGAAACTGTTGAGTGTGACAACAATTTATTATTTAATGTTGATTCTAACGAAATTGATAAGTCTAAATTATCGCACTGTCGTCTTGGTCACATTAACAAGAAACGTATCGCCCAACTTTAAAAGGATGGAGTGTTGGAATCATTTGACCTAAAATCGGATGATGTATGCGAATCTTGTTTACTGAGCAAGATGACAAAATCACCATTCACAGGAACGTGTGAAAGAGGTGAAGGACTATTGGACTTGGTCCACACAGATGTATGTGGGCCATTTCGATGTGCTACAAAAGGGGAAAATCGATACTATGTCACCTTTACAAATGACTATAGTAGATTTGGATATGTTTATCTGATTAAACATAAGTTCGACACTTTTGAGACATTCAAAAGATATCAAAGTGAAGTGGAGAATCAACTGGGCAGAAAAATAAAGGTTCTCCGCTCCGACAGGGGAGGAGAGTAACTTAGTATCGAGTTTCTCGATCATCTTAGAAGCTGCGGAATAGTTTCCCAGTTAACTCCTCCTAGAACACCACAACTCAATGGAGTTGCAGAGGGGAGAAACAGGACCTTGTTAGACATGGTCCGATCTATGATGAGTCGAGCAACACTTTCGGTAAGTTTTTGGGGTTATGCAGTAGAAACAGCGGCACATATCCTAAATCTAGTACCCACTAAGAAGGTTTTAAAGACACCGTACGAGATGTGGAAGGGAAAATGTCCTTCCCTTAGTCACATCAAGATCTGGAGTTGTGAGGTTTTTGTTCGACGAGAAACTCCTGACAAGCTCGCACAAAGATCAGAAAAGTGTCTGTTCGTCGGTTACCCACAAGACTCTTTTGGATAATTGTTTTACAGACCACATGAAAATCTAGTATTTGTATCAAAGAGGAGTGTTCCTCGAGAGCGAAATAATGTCTAAAGAAGAAAGTGGGTGTAAGATCGATCTTGATGAGATTCAAGAATCTACCGATGAAGGACCAACTGTAAACACTGACCATCTACGTGAGGCTGAGATGCCTGTTGAACCTAACGACATATCCTTACCATTGCGCAGATCAGGTAGAGTTAGCAATCATCCTGAGTTCTACTATGGTTTCCATATTGAACAGGATGATATGATTAGTGACAGTATACTAGTCGACTTAGACGAACCAGCTAACTATCGGGAAGCGATGGCAGGCCCTGGGGCAGCCAAGTGGAAGGAGACTATGGATATCGAGATTGAATCCATGTATGGCAACCAACTTTGGAACTTGGTTGATCCCACACCCGGTCTGAAGACGGTGGGTTGTAAGTGGATATTCAAGAAGAAAACGGATATGAACGGGAAAGTGCACACTTACAAAGCCAGACTGGTGACAAAGGGCTATACTCAAACCTACGGGATTGACTATGAGGAAACCTTCTCACCAGTAGCTAACATTAAATCTATGAGGATAGTGCTAACCATAGCTGCATTTCATGACTATGAAATTTGGCAGATGGATGTCAAAACCGCTTTCCTTAATGGGAAACTGACAGAGGATGTATTTATAACACAACCCGAAGGTTTTGTAGACGCAAAGTATCCTAAGAAAGTGTGTAAGCTTCAGAAGTCCATTTATGGACTTAAGCAAGTTTCTCGAAGCTGGAATCTTTGCTTTCATGAGAAAATTACAGAGTTTGGATTTCCTAGAAGCGAAGATTGGTCCTGCATATATGTCAACGTTAGTGGGAGCACTGTGGTCTTCCTGGTATTGTATGTCGATGACATATTACTCATAGGAAACGACATCCCAATGTTACAAAGTGTAAAATATTGGTTGGGAAGATGTTTCGCTATGAAGGATCTAGTAGATGCAACTTTTATTCTGGGTATAAAGATTTATAGAGATAGAACGAGACGTCTAATAGGACTGAGCCAGGATACTTACTTGGACAAAATACTGAAAAGGTTCAGTATGGAGAAGTCTAAGAAAGGGAACCTTCCCTTTGCTCATGGCATTAGTTTTAGTAAAGACACGAGTCCGAAGACACAGGAGGAACGAGACAGAATGAGTCGAGTTCCATATGCTTCAGCCATAAGATCTATAATGTATGCCATGACATGTACAAGGCCTGATGTCTCATTTGCTCTAAGCATGGTTAGTCGACATCAACAGTACCCTGGTGAAGGTCATTGGACGGCGACCAAGAACATTCTAAAGTATTTAAGAAATACTAAGGACAGGTTCTTGGTCTATGGTGGACAGGATGGACTCAAAGTAACCGGTTATTGCGATGCGAGTTTCCAAACAGATAGAGATGACTGTCGATCACAGTCTGGTTGGGTGTTCTTATTGAACGGGGAGCCGTGACGTGGAAGAGTTTGAAGCAGGAAACCGTGGCAGACTCTACTTGCGAGTCAGAGTATATTGCGGCATCAGAAGCCTCAAAAGAATCCATCTGGTTGAGGAATTTCATTGGAGATCTTGGAGTTGTCCCAACGGTTCAAGACCCCATCGAAATATTTTGCGACAACGAAAGTGCTGTTTTGTTGACTAAAGAACCCAAGGATCATGGAATGTCCAAGCACATTGATCGGAAGTACCATTTTGTCCGTAGCAAGGTTTAAAAAGGACATCTGATTGTGAAGAGAGTGCGTTCAGAGGAGAATCCAGCTGATCGGTTCACAAAGCCACTTTCTCAACCGAAACACTATAGTCATGCTGTTAGCATAGGATTACGAGATAATGTAAAGTTTAGTAGTTAGTTTGAATTTAAAACATTGTAACAATGATTTGAAATTGTAATAGATTTGGTGATTAAATAATGGAGATTTATTTATTTGCAATGTGCTACCATCTTCTATTAGTTTATCGTTGTGTTTCCTTTTACATGTTTAGAACCAACTTCCAGAGTAATTAACTTTATTCAAATTCCTCAGTCGTTGGTACTACCGGGAGTTAGTATTAAATTAAGACTGTCATGGAATGTTAGTAGATTGTTAAGAGTCTGACATAGCATAGATTGATGCAACATTCATTGGTAGTTAATAGAGATTTAAGTATAGGGAACTTACACTTGGAAAGATACTTCATGGATTAAATCATAAGTATTTCCAAGATGATAATATCCTCTATTCTTCAAACGGAGATACATTGAAGTTGCGGTTTTTTAGTCTGTCGTACCTTAGTGCATTCAAACACTGTGTGTAACTGTCAGTTATAACGGGTGTATCTAGTTATGATATTATTAGTTAGCTAGTGTTGTGTATGCAAAGTTTATTCGTTCCTTTTGCCTTAGTGGAAAAGTGATATCTCTGGGCCCTCTGATGATTAAACGTTGACTCTAGAGTGTCGGGCCCGACCGAGACGAAATTGATGTGTTCAATTAGTCAATCTCATATAGTAATCGGAGATCAGAATCATAATTTTGAAACTAAAGATTGATTATAAACCTTGTCTTAGTTTCATACGATATCTGAGAACGAAGGAATAGTTGATCCTTATCTAAAGGATTGACAAAAATGTGACTCAGAGTTCGACAGTTGTAACGGGTGGCTAGGAAGGCTGGTAATAGAATTTGTTTAGAAATAGTTGCCAACTTGTCTAAGTGGGAAACTGTTGGAATTAGTGTCCAAGTCACAACTAACTTGTAAATATATTGTTATCAGGCTGGATCCTTTTTGGGTGCATGCAATGAATAGTAAAGAGAAGGTAATTAACTTAAAGATATAATGTTAATTAGTTTGTTAATTTATTATGTTTAATAAATTAATTGGAAACTAAAAAATTGATTATATTTGATTAATGGGTTAGTTAAAGATATAATGTTAATTAGTTTGTTAATTTATTATGTTTAATAAATTAATTGGAAACTAAAAAATTGATTATATTTGATTAATGGGTTAGTTTGTTAATTAATTAATAATTAATAAATTAACCGGAAGCTAATAGAATTAATCGAGGAAGTACAAGGGCCAAACTGCAATTAGTTGATAGTCAATATGGCACCCATTAACCCTAGTTTAGGGGGCCGGCCCTTGAACCCATACCACATGGGTTTGGGGGTAAATTTCTAAGGTTTCTCAAACCCTATAAATAGGGAGCCCCTGCCTGCTTCATTCCTAGTTCATTCAATTCTAAGTTATCTAACGATCACAAGGGATACTAGTTTTGGACTCTGAGATCTGAGCTTAGAAAAGTTATAGTTATTTTCTCTTTTGTTCATTGCGTGTGAACAACTAGAGGCGTTCTTGCTTTAGACGCTTGGCATCCGATTCAGAGGCTGTTCGTGGAAGCGTTTTTCGTGGAGAAAATTGCGAATTTTCTCAAGGTTAGTTTTTAGGGATAATTGCGTAAAAAACCATCAACTTGTCAGGTTTTTGTGATTAAAACCCCAAACCATTTTTCGTTGCATAGAAAACCTCGAACTAACTAAAAATCAGTAAATCCAAGATTTTATCAATGAGTTACCCGTTGAAACCGGTTATTAATCCTACGTGGACCGTTAAATAACCCACGTGGAATAAGTTTTAATTGTTGAAACCGGTTGCCAAGTATTACACCTCATTTATACCCTCGTTGATAATTTTTAATTTGTTATTTTTAAACGAGATTACATCATCAACGAGTGTTTAAATGATGTGTAATACTTGACAACCGGTTTCAACAATTAAAAATTAATCCACGTAGGTTATTTATCGGTCCACGTAGGATTAATAACCGGTTTCAACCAGTTAACCATTGCTAAAACATTGATTTGCTGATTTTTAGTTAGTTCGGGGTTTTCTATACAACGAAAAATGGTTTGGGGTTTTAGTCACAAAAACCTGACAAGTTTAGGGTTTTTTGTTCAATTATCCCTAGTTTTTATTGTTCATCTCTTTATTTTATAATTTGTTGCTTAGCTTGTTTGGTTAGATTCTTTAAGGTTTTACATTCTTGCATGGTTAGGTTATTTAATTTTCCACAAAGTTTTAAATTAACCTAGCAAGGGTATAGAAAACCCATCAGAAACTACATCACGATCTTTTGAGCAAGACCGGATTGATTATATAAAAAAATATCAAATCTTGAAGCCGAAATTGCTCGACTTAATTCTTCTTTAGCAGACACTTCACAATAAAATGATAAAATCCATATCCTTGAGTTAGCCTTAAAAGAAACCAAAGATTTGTTTGATGCGGACAAAAACACTTTCTTAAGAAAAGAAAATGTTTTTAATAAGGCAACAAAACGGTTTTCTATTCGAGAACAGAATTTTAAACATGATGTTAAATCATTTGACAAGGAACGTGATCAACTTCTAGCCACCATTAAGGGGCTGGAATCTCAACTTGTTCCTAACCAGTACTATTTGAGTCCATAAGTTTCTGTCATCAACAAATCAAAGGTTGAACTTCAATATGAAGTCACAGACTCATATCCTGAACAAAGAAAACAACACCTTGTGGAATTAAAGAAAGGCAAAGCCCCGATGATCGTTCTTGTAACTGAACATAATGGAGATTCTTCCAAAAACGTTGCTGAAAATTTTACGTGTTCTTGTCAAAAGGTCAAGAAGCATCCTCGGAAACAGAAACATCACAAAACAATCATTGAGTCTCAATCTCCTAAAGTTAACAAATGTGGCTATTCCATTTCAGACTATAGAGTAAGATCTAAAGGCACAACACCAAAGAAGGCATCTCAACTGAAGAATGCAGGAGCAAAAACTGTTATTTCTAATTCTTTTGTTTTCAATGTAATCAAAGAAAAAATTGTGGTTGATTTAAATTCTAGTATTGCTTTGACTAAATGTGCTATTTTGAATGATAAGCCTGTTAAGAATAGTCTTTTAAGCAGCTGTTTAACTTGTCTAAATCACCACTTGGTTTGTCTATGCCTACATTGTTGAATTCTGCTCCTGTACTCGAACATAAAAACAGTCGCCACAAACCTAAATAAAAGGTTAAAAAGGAATCTAACAGAGTTGTAAGATACAAATCTATATGGATTCATAAGTATTGTCTTCCTGCAAAAAAATAAATTATATGTATTTTATATACGATCAACAGCGGTTCAGTTCTAAGGAGATTATCGTCAATGCTAATCAGTCAGGATCCAAATATCATACAGTTTGGGTTCCAAAGGTCACTTAACTGTGTTGCAGGAATGATTTCTAATCATCTCAGATTAGGACCCGTACTTCACTCGAATGAATTCTGAACAACCAGTCTAGAACCTGGACTTCAAATACAATGCACACTGATCGGACTTCTGCTTTTTGGCAAACAGTGTGTGGATATTAGACTTTGTATGCTCACGTCACATGACTGGAAGGAAAGATCTTCTCTCAAACTTCACAACATCTGATGGTGGGTCTGTAAAATTCGGCAATAACGGGGTCGCACAAATTCGTGGATATGGAGATCTTGCAGGAATGGTTTCTAATCACCTCAGATTAGGACCCTTACTTCACTCGAATGAATTCTGAACAACGAGTCTAGAACCTGGACTTCAAATACAACGCACACTGATCGGACTTCTGCTTTTTGGCAAACAGTGTGTGGATATTAGACTCTGTATGCTCACGGCACATGACTGGAAGGAAAGATCTTCTCTCAAACTTCACAAAATCTGATGGTGGGTCTATAAAATTCGGCAAAAACGGGCTTGCACAAATTCGTGGATATGGAGATCTTGAAATGGACAATCTCAAAATCACTCAAGTCTCTTACGTCCAAGGTCTTGGCCACTTCTTATTTAGTATTGGCTAACTATGTGATAAACGATTTGAGGTATCGTTTAAAGCCACGAGATGCAACATTTAGTCTCCAACGGGTAAAGAAATTCTTTCTGGAACTCATCGCTCAGATCTGTTCACCATTAACTTATCTAAGGTCAAGGTCAACAAGACGATTTGCCTACTTTCTAAAGTGACATTAGAACAATCTTGGTTATGGCACAAGAGGTTCTATCACTTGAATTTCAAAAACATGACAAAGCTTGCATCAAAACGACTTGTTTGGGGCCTACCAGATCTGAAGGTCGACAAAGATCAATTATCGTGCTGCATGTGAAAAGAGTAAAATAAAGAAGGCACCACACAAACTGAAATCTGTGCCAAACACTACACAGCACCTGAAGTTAATTCACATGAACTTGTGTGGACCAATGCGTGTCTAGAGCATCAATGCCGAGAAATACGTGTTAGTGATGGTCGAATACTATTCGAGATATACCTGGGTAAAATTCCAATACACAAAGAAGGAGATACCTGACTTGATCATTTCATTTCTGAAAATGACTCAAGTTAAGCTTCAACTTCAAGCCTAATGTATCCGCACGGACAGAAACAAGGTGCTATCCACATTCGTGGATTCCGTCGGTATCACCCACCAGTATTCCGCTGCCAGAACTCCACAACAGAATGATTAATCGGGTTATAATTTACCGTATTTATTAGATATAAAAGAGTTGTTTTTAGAAAGAAAATGTCGTAGAATGTGCTACTATTGAATGAATTCTGTGCTTGTACAGGTAAATAAAATCCAGTCTAAACTGGCGAAAAAATGATAAATTTTCAGAGCCAGGCGCAGAGAGGGGCGCAGCCCTACGTCAAGACCAAGTGCTTAGCAGAAGAAATTAATTCACAAAAATACGGATTTTACAGACAGGCGCAGGGGGGGGGGGGGGGCGCAGGCCTGCGCCTACGGCTGCGCCCAGCCCATTAAAATAATATACAGCCGTTTTTAGGGTTTTTCCAGCTTTTCCTATAAATACAAAGTCATAGTTTTAAAGAAGAGGTCGTTTTTGGAGAAGAAAGCTAATGAAAAGGACCCGTTTGAGCGAATACAAGTACGAAGAGCACATGAACCAAGCTACGACATTGGCTATGAAGATGGATACACAACTCTGGAGTATTGCACCAACAATGTCTGGCTAGTCTCGCACTAATCATTCTCTGAGGAGGCACAACGCTAAGTGTTTAATTTTACGAACGATTACTTTATGTTTGCATGGTTTTATTATTTATATTTAGATTGTAAAGGAATGATTGTTATTTGTTTGGTTGCGTTTCGCAAGATAGTTCGTTGATATTTTATTATTCGTGCCGAGTTATTTATTTAATTAAGACGAGTAATCAAACGTGTCACGCGCTATGCCCAAGATCACGTAACGATTTTAATAATAATTATCACAAAGATTATGTCTATGTAATCTATACATCGTTTTTATAAATTAGATACAAAGCTAAGTGCGGAATCCGGGAATGGTTATCTTCGTATTTTATTTAATCAAACAATTTCATTAAGTTTTCTTTTTACAAATTTCGTAAGTAATTAATTTTATAAATCAAGTAATCACATTTTTACAAACCAATCAATCTCTTCAAATTATTTAATTTACAATGCTAGTCGCTCGAATACGTGTAATTAACCTCTCGCTCTCTGTGGATACGATCCCTACTTACCCTAGCTTCTAAGGTATTTAGTGGTATTTTTGACGGGTTAACGACACTCGCATCAAATTTTGGCGCCGTTGCCGGGGAGCGGTTGCGCTTAAATCACGTATTTTAGTAATTAGCTTTTTAGTTTAGTTACTTAATTTTTTCTTTAGTTTAATTTAGTTTATTTTAAATTCTTTGCTTATTTGATTTAATTTGCTTATTTAGTTTTAAATTTATTTATTTGTTATTATTCTATTTAATTAGTTTTTAAGCTTTAATTGTTGCCTTAGTGTTATTAAGAAAAAGGGAATCGTGGCGCAAGCATCGAATCTCACCAAAAAGAAAGTTTCTAACTCTAGTTCTTCATCTAGCCCTCATAGGTTTATGCACACGCGATACTCTGGAAGAATTTCACCTTTAAAGTTTGATCCAGAAATAGAAAAAATTGCTAGATCTAATAGGCGAGCCACAACTCAAGCGAACGAAATGAAAAATATTGCTCCTAAAGTAAACGTGGAAGAAGAAATAATTAATTCGGAAGACGAGAACATCGATAATGTTCTTGTCCACGTCCAACAAAAGCAAAGACCAATGGGAGACCGTAGAACTGTAGAATCCCATTATAGGCCGGGTGATATCCCTGATCCATCACCCATTCTCTACCCAATTAATGAGAATGAACCTGAAATTAGGCCACAGCTATTTAGCATATTACCCGTTTTTCGCGGAGCACCAAGCGAAGAACCGTATGAGCATTTAGCCGAATTTACTGCCATATGTAAGGCCAATCACGTTAGGGGAATGACCGTAGACACACTAAAACTCAGACTCTTTCCTTTCTCCTTGAAGGAACGAGCGAAAAACTGGTTTGTGTCACTTCCTACTGATAGTATAACTAACTGGGATGAAATGAAAAAAGAATTTTTTAACTGAATACTACCCAATTAGCAAAACTACAGAAAAACGTAAAGAAATAACTGGATTTAAACAGAAAATTGGGGAACAATTCCACGAAGCCTTTAATAGGTTAAATGAATTACTAAGAACATGCCCTCACCATGAAATTCCTAAATGGATGTTAATTAAAACCTTTTTCGATAGGGTTAGTCAAGAAAGTAGGAATATGATCACCGCCACTTCAGGCGGAACCTTTTTAGCTAAGGAAGATGATGAAGCCTGGGAATTATTAACCCAGTTAAGCAAAGGTTTAAAAGTCCAAGCGGGTTCGGATAATAATGTTGGTGTCCAAGTTATGGGCATAGACAACGCATGGAAGAAGGAAGTTAAATCTGATATATCCGAACTAAGCAAAAAGATGGACTTGTTGATGAAGGGAATGGGAAAGGCTACAGTGGCACAGGTCTGCTGTGTCACTTGTGGAGACCCTTCTCATCCAACTGAGAATTGCCCACATACCTTCGCCCACGAAGAGTATGTGAATGAAGCTTTTGGCTTTCGGCAACGAAGAGAACGGGAGAACCCATACTCGGAAACCTATAATCCGGGATGGAGAAAACACCCGAACTTTAGTTGGAGGGATAATCAGGACAATGATGCTCCCCCGAAGCCCAGGTATGAGCAACCTCGTCAACAAAACAGAGATTTCCAATATGGATCGATCTCAGCTACAAAGGATGATCGGTACTATAAACGCCAAGACCCTAAAGAAGAACATGATTCACGACCAATGGGGAACTCGAAAGAGTTTTCCGAATTTATGGAATTCATGAAACAACAAACCATGGTTCACGCGAAAACTATGGAGATGCTTGGAAGGCAGATGGGACAAATTGCAGAGTCCTTAACTAAACGAGATGAAGGAAAACTTCCAAGTAACACCACGGTTAATCCATCGCATCACCATGGCAAGTAAAAGAAGTATGAAGTCAACGAAGTGAATGAAGTTAATAAAGTCACTACCCTTAGGAGTGGAAAGGAAGTAGATAATAAAAATAGAAATGCCTAAGGAAAGTGAGACAGACGATGAGGTAGAAATTGCCTATGAAGAAGAACCACCTAGATCGGAGTCAAAGGTAGAAATAAAAATTAAGAAAGTAACCTTTAAGGAAGTAGAAGCCAAGAAACCAGTCGAGACTAAAGTTAGGGAAGGCAGTTCCAACACTGAAATTGCTCCTTACCCAACGGTCTTAGAAAACCCGGCTTCATTTCCTTATGGTAAGAAAGGACCTAAACACGAGGAGTTATGGGATATTTTTAATCAAGTTAAAATTAACATTCCTTTAATCAAGGCTATTCAACAAGTCACTTCTTACGCTAAATTCTTAAAAGACCTTTGTACTCAGAAGCGAAAATTTAAAATAACTCTTCCAAAGCAAATCAACCTCACTGAACAAGTCAGTGCAGTTATCACTAGCTCACTGCCGCCTAAACTAAAAGACCCAGGATCACCCTTGATCCCGGTAACTATTGGTGATATTCAAATTAAAAAGGCAGTTCTAGACTTAGGGGTGAGTGTTAATATTTTACCTGGTAATTTATATGACCAACATGATCTAGGCACCCTATAGACAACAGATGTCATCCTACAATTAGCAGACAGGTCCACCAAAGTACCACGAGGGTTGTTATCTGACGTAATCGTAAAGGTCGAAGATTTCTATTATCCAGTGGATTTCTTAGTGTTGGATTCAGACAGTGCTTACAAAGAAAGCCAACCGGCAATAATATTAGGACGTCCCTTCTTAGCGACAATCAACGCTCAAATCAATTGCAGGACAGGTGCCTTAGACATAGCATTCGGAAACCGAAAACTCCGACTTAATGTCTTTAACAATGTACCTAATGCACCATTGGATTCAGAGTGCTACATGATCAACCTAGTTGATGATTTAATACAACAACAATTATCAACAATATAATGTAAAGATCCAGTGGAACTACTTCTGTATTATAATGAGCATAAGCTAGATAATATGCCTGAAGCTAAGGAGTTCGAACTTGAACGTGTTCAGTCAGTGGATTCTACTCAACCACCATGGACACATAAGATCGAGAAACTCCCTACTGACCTTCCACCATCAGCAAAACCATCTTTAGAGCAACCACCCAAATTAGAGTTGAAACCACTTCCATCTCATCTCAAATACGCTTTTCTTGGCCCTGAGAGTACATTGCCTGTAATCATCGCAACAGATCTTACTGCTGCACAAGAAAAGGCCTTGTTAGACGTTTTATCGAGATATAAGGAAGCGGTAGGCTGGACCATAGCAGACCTTAAGGGGATTAGCCCAACACTATGTATGCATAGGATTATAACTGATCCAATAGCTAAGCCAAGCAGAGATGCTCAGAGAAGGCTAAACCCTAACCTTAGAGAGGTAGTGAAGAAGGAAGTATTAAAATGGCTAGATGCTGGAATTATCTATCCGATATCAGATTGCCAATGGGTTAGTCCCACACAAACGGTTCCAAAGAAATCTGGATCACTGTTGTCGATACTCCTGAAGGAGAAAAGATTGCAACTCGCCCTGTAACGGGGTGGAGAGTATGTATCGACTACAGTAAGCTAAATGCCGCAACCTCAAAGGATCATTTCCCTCTGCCATTCATCGACCAAATAGTAGAGAAATTAGCAGGACAAAAATTCTATTGTTTCTTAGATGGCTATTCGGGGTATAACCAAATCCCGATACACCCAGAGGACCAAGATAAGACGACATTTACGTGTCCGTATGGCACATTCGCCTACCGAAGAATGCCATTTGGATTATGTAACGCTCCGGCCACATTTCACCGATGTATGATGGCTATATTTTCAGACATGGTCGGAGGATCTCTTGAAATATTCATGGACGACTTTTCTCTATTTGATAAGTCATTCGAAGGGTGTCTCTCTCATTTAGAAAAAGTTCTCAAGCGATGTACCGAAACCAATTTGGTATTAAGCTGGGAGAAAAGTCATTTTATGGTTAAAGAGGGAGTAGTCTTAGGACACATAGTTTCTGAAAGGGGAATGGAGGTTGATCGAGCTAAAATACAAATAATTTCCTCGTTACCACTGCCGACTAATATTAAGGGAATCCATTCGTTCCTAAGACATGCAGGGTTCTATAGGAGTTTTATAAAAGACTTTAGTGCCATAACCAAACCCCTATGTAACCTTCTCCTGAAAGACGTACCATTTAACTTTGATAAAGAATGTATAGAGGCGTTTAATACAATAAAAGTGAAGCTCACGGAGGCACCAATTCTGCAATCACCTGATTGGTCTCAGCCTTTTGAGATCATGTGCGACGCAAGTGATCACGCAGTAGGTGCCGTCCTTGGTCAAAGAGTGGATAAAAAGCCTGTGGTAATATACTATGCAAGCAAAACATTCTTTGAAGCCAAAATTAATTACACGACAACTGAAAAAGAATTGCTTGCTGTAGTGTACGCGCTAGATAAATTTAGATCTTATGTCTGGGGGGGCTAAGGTCATTGTGTATTCCGATCACAGTGCCTTACGACACCTTTTGGCTACGAAAGATGCTAAGCCACGACTTATTCGTTGGATACTGTTACTACAGGAATTTGATTTAGAAATCCGAGACAAAAAGGGCTCAGAAAATGTAGTAGCAGACCATCTATCGAGATTGCCAGCAATCACCACTGATATGCTGGATTCCATTCGGGACAAATTCCCAGATGAACAATTACTGTTCATCGCAAAGGTGCCTTGGTTTGCTAATTTAGTGAACTATTTTGTCACAGGGAAAATCCCAGGCCACTGGAACTCACATCAAAGAAAGTATTTCTTCTCTCTCTACTAAACAATATATTTGGGAGGAGCCGGATTTGTTCAAAATAGGAGTAGATCAGATATCCGGCGATGTGTTCCAGACAACAAGCATTATGATATTTTAAATCACTGTCACTCGTATGCATGTGGAGGTCACTTTATTGCCAAAAAGACAGGCCATCGAATCTTACAAAGTGGATTCTTTTGGCCGACTATCTTGAAGGACTCATATGAGTTCGTTAAGTCATGCTTACGTTGCCAACAAATAGGAGGTATTTCAAAACGAGACCAAATGCCTATGACACCAATCCTTATAGTAGAAATTTTTGATGTGTGGGGCATAGACTTCATGGGACTCTTCCCTAAGTCATACGGTTTCGAATATATCCTAGTGGCAGTTGATTACGTCTCTAAGTGGGTAGAAACCGAGGCCACAAGAACTAATGACCACAAAGTAGTCTGCCAATTTGTCAAACGAAACATATTTTCTCGTCATGGAATCCCTAGAGCCATAATCAATGATAGGGTTCTCATTTCAAAAATATGTACTTTAGCAAACTACTTAAGGATTACGGAGTAACACATAACATAGCAACCCCATATCACCCACAAACTAGTGGACAGGTAGAGGTGTCTAACAGGGAGGTTAAGCGTATATTAGAAAAAACAGTATGACCTGACAGGAAAGATTGGTCAATACGATTAGATGATGCACTTTGGGCGTATCGTACAGCGTATAAAACTCCTATCGGCATGTCTCCCTATAAGCTAGTATATGGGAAATTATGTCATCTTCCGGTTGAGCTAGAACATCGAGCCTTATGGGCTATTAAAAATGCAAACCTTAACTTCACAGCTGCCGGTATAAATCGAAAACACCAACTGAACGAATTTGAAGAACTTCGCAAGGAAGCTTATGAAAGTTCTAAAATATATAAGGAAAAGACAAAAGCTTTCCACGATTGAATAATTAAACGAAAGGTGTTTCATAAAGGTGACAAAGTTTGGTTATTCAACGCACGCCTGCGGCTCTTCCCAGGCAAACTAAAAAGTAAGTGGTCAGGCCCATACACAGTAACTAACGTCTACCCGCACGGTGCAGTCGAGATAATAGACCAAAAAGGCGGTGAACCGTTTAAAGTGAACGGCCATCGATTAAAATTATTTGTACAATGGGCCGATAACGAAATTATATCATCCGAGACAATGGTCTTGGAAGATATCACTTAAATATTAGAAGCTCCAAAATGTCTGGCTGAAGACATTAAACTTAGCGCTTTCTGGAAGGCAATCCAGCAAACTTTGTGGGTGTGTTCCATAGAAACCCTCACGAGACTATAACTCGTCCACTCGGGCTACCGAGGGGTTTAAAGGCTTGTTGCACATGCTAAGGGCAATCGTTTTCACCACGAAAATGTGTTTTTACTTTTAGATTTTAGCGTAGATTTTAATATGCCTTAGTTAGTTGCTCATGTAAAATAGTTAGCTAAATAATAATTCATCCTATAATAAGAAGGTACATGTCACAACCAACTAAGCTGGGAAAAAAATTACTCATCAAGAAGATGCAAATCCCAAGCTGAAGAACGACGGAAATTTGGACAAATAGAGGACAAAAATCGGTGCATTGTACGTCAATTCGTTAGCTTTTGGGGGACCAAACACTACAAACAGCACACACAAAAATCGTCTGGCAGCAGGGTAGCGCACCGGCTTGCGCAGGGGTGCGCCTGCGTCTGCGCCACGATGCATACCAGCGGTTTTTAACCCCTTTTCACTTCATTTTCTTCATTTCCTCTCAAGAACTCCGAATTTTAACCTACTTTTTGCTCTCAAATCTTCTGCAACGTGGAAATTCTCGTTGATTCGCACTCCTTCTTTGATCCTCTCACCAATGTAAGTTATTTTTCCTCCTTATTTCTTATTTTAGAGCAAGAAATGCTATTCTCTCATGAAAATGATAATGTTCTTGTTTTCTGCCTTAGGTTGAAATTACTGAAATATAATGTGTTTAGTTACATGATATGTTGTTAGTAAGTAGAAATTCATAAGAATAATTGCATTTCATGAGTTTATCTTTTATTTCTAAATTTGGATTTTTAGAAATCACTCTCTGTAATGTGCTTAGAAGCTCCACAATCTTGATGTTGCTAGATTTAGAATCTTCACCTGTCTTGCTAAAATCAGTATGAACATGTCGTTCCCTCATATTTGCATGGTTCGTGCTTTCAATCGTTCTACTTGTCGCTCATAATCATGCACTTCACGACATGTAATGAATCTGGCCATGCTACGTAACCATCATCTTTCATGCACATGCAACAAATCCAAGGAGAATGGTCATTACATTGTTGTTGCTTGCATTACTACTCTCCGTGGAGCACATTGCACTTGACATTCGGTTATAATTGTCTCACCGGTTTCTTCGGACTCCATCGAGATTTACATGATTGTGTGCCATCTTGTGCATTTACTCATGCTTAAATCCATTTTTTTTATGTGCATAGATGTCACAACAATTTTCAGGGAGTTCTCGCTGACGTGCAACCCGCACCCCACGTATGTGTGTGCACATGCCCATTCCAATCAACATAGAGTATCCTTCACCCCCACCATCACCACCGGTCTCTGAACCACCCACTCACTTTTATATCGAGAAGACATTGAAAGAATCCGACTTCAAAAACTTCAGAATTATAGAGAGTTTTGATCGTATAGGGTGGTCGGGGGCATTACGAATCGAGACACCTTATGTTCATGAGACAGAGATTCATGAATGGATGACATCTCTCATTCGTAGGGAGGGTGACTTGGAGCATGACTTTGAACTTCGGGGGCGTATTAATGGGAAGGAAGTAATAGTTTCTAGGACGGAGTTATGTGACTACTTTGACTTCGATACTGAGATACCGGTAGCAAGAGAATTTTGGACTGAACAAGATTTGTCAAGTGGCGTGTTACGACATTCTGAGGGATGGGCTAAGAAACTGACGGAGGTGTTCAACCTTACTATCGAGCAGGCTAGGGTTTATTCTAAGTACTATCGAGGTGATCTCCGCCCATGGGCAAAGGTGTTGTGGAAAATTATTGTTTTTAACATCCTACCACGATCTTCTAACACCACCGCTGTCAGGACACGAGAAGTGATACTCATTCACGCATTAATCACTGGCAAACCCGCCATCTCTCTCGCCTATATAATGATGCAAACCATCTGGGAAGCGACTTTCTCAAAAACACAGATGGCAATTCCCTATGGTCGTATGCTAAGTGAGTTGTTTATTAACATGGGCGTCATTTCTGAGGGAGCTAGTCCACGGGTTAGGGCCAAATGATGTATGGTTCATTAGACATACTATGGCTGGATTAATGTTTGAACAAGTGTCGGGCACTTATATGATTCGGGATCCAGCTCATGGCACAGTATCCATCATCCCTGCAGCTCGCTCTTTCTATTTGTACGACAACACCCGGGAGAAAGGAAAAGCAAGGCTAGTCGAGGAGCATAACGATAAGGGAGGCCCGTCACAGTCACACCCGTCAGAGAAGGATGTTTTGGAAGCACGACTTACAGCAATCAAAGACGCGGTTGAAGGACTACTTGCGGCAAACAAAGCAGTTCTCATGAAGGTGGACAAGCTCAAACATGACTTCAACGTCCACGGGATTTCGGTGGGAGCTCACTCTCGCTGGCTCTCTAGCCTCCAATCGAGGGTTGAAGAGCTTGAGCGGGTTGTCGGCCGCCGAAGTTCCCACACCACCTCCGCACGCACCTCGCACATGACATCTCCTGATGAGTATTGACAAAAGTTGTTCCGAGTGTTTCTGCTAACAAATAATAGCTCTTGACATTTAAACAATTACTTTGGGTTGTGTAATCGGCCATAGGCCGTTAGCAATTGAGTGATCGGTGTTTATGTTGGCACCGACCATTTGTAGGACATCGTACCTCTTTAATTCCATGACTAGTAGGAATACTACCTGCAACGCATTTGATATACACATATTGCTCGTCTCATTGAACTCGTTTTAAGCTCTCTTAAGTGTCGAGGACGCCACAATTTTTCTAAGTTGGGGAAGGGGAAACACATAAATGTGTTAATACTTTAGGAAAAATGCTTGTAAACCATAGTTTTTTATTGCAAAAACGTAAATTATCAAGCCAAGCATGCACCCAACCAACTGAAAAACGAAAAATTTTTGAACCGAACAGGCCCCCCAAGCGCAGCCGCCGGTGCAGGCCTGCCCCCAGGGGTGCGCCTGCCCGTTTTTACCCCATTTTAAATAGAAATTTTTTATTATAAAACCCTACCAAGAGCACCCTTGCGCCCCCTTTACGGTTCCTTCATCTCCTTCACATACCATTTTTGCCTACAAAAATCACTAGAAATCAAGGTAGATATTCACACTACGCAAGATTT
Source organism: Centrapalus pauciflorus (assembly GCA_020465985.1). NCBI lineage: Eukaryota > Viridiplantae > Streptophyta > Magnoliopsida > Asterales > Asteraceae > Centrapalus > Centrapalus pauciflorus. The sequence goes on along the minus strand of JAANYP010005868.1, from coordinate 120,647 downwards.
GGCAAGGAACTTGAGTTTTCAACTCAAGTTGGGGAAGGGGAAATCAAGCTAGGAACCTATCCACTACAAAGTTAGATTCAACTCCTCCTCCATTTTCATCAAAAGCAAGGTATGAAACTTCCACCATTTCTAAGAACAACCAAGCTTTAATGGAGTTTTTAAGGTTGATTTTGACTTTTATATTGACTTTTTGAATGGCCAATTAAAAAGGATAATTTTTATGCTTATGGTGTAAAATAGAGTTACGATTAAGAAAAAGGCATGCTAGTCAATTTTCGAAAAGTTCGTTGCTATTGTGTGCAATATGCTTAAATTGCTAAATGTGACAATATGTTTAATTTGATATGAAAAAGTTATGCATCCTTGTGTTACATATGATATGATTATTGCACAAACTATAAGTTATGATTCCTTATTGTGAAATTAGAACGACTTGAGAATTTTGTAATTATATATATATATACTCAAGTCATCGTAATTGCAGATGTCTCGCCGAACAAGACAACGTGTAGGAGAAGGCGCCAGTTCTTCGACCCAACCAAGGGTAGAATGGAACCCGGGCTTCTATCTGTCACAGCACCCGGCCAACATACGACGACAATTATTCATGACAAAGAAATTCTCGGGCAAAGTTTTAGTAGAAAAGAGAGTAAAGAAAGATGAATTTGAAAACTACGGGGTAGTGAGATGTTTCTACCGTTTAGGATGGGAGGCAGTATTGGATTTAGGAGGGGAGCATATTTACCACGACGAGGTCGTGGAGTGGATGTCAACATTGAGACGAGAGGAAGGACGGTTCAGAGGCGATTTTACACTAATAGGGCGTGTAAATGGACACGAGTTCCCAATGAACGCACAAGCCTTGAGGTAGGTTTTTGGAATTGATATTGGTGTTGGAGAGGACGAAGCACGTGTTTTTAACTACGAGTACAAGACGGATGCACAACTAGCATTCACCGGCAGGAGATGGGAAGGCGAATGGACCACACAGTTGGCGGAGATATTGAAGATTGACTACAATGCCGCGACAGGGTATACGACATACGCTAGACGTGATCTTAGCCCTATGGTGAAGGTATTGCACAAGATTGTTACCAACAATGTGCTTCCAAGGGATAGTGATTTGACAAAAATTCGGCACAAGGAGGTAACCATTCTTTACGCGTTGATGACAGGAGAGCCGAGCCTCTCCTTTGCTTGGATTGTAATGAACGACCTTTGGTCGATGTATGACACAATGGAGAGGAAGATAATTCCTCACGGATGGGTTACATCAGAATTCTTGAGGGCTCAAGTGGCAATCTCTCCGATCTCTGTCCCAAGGGGAGTCTCCGGTGCCGTCATCACAGCGGCTATGATACAAAGCATCACCTTACGCCAAAACAGATCAAGGATTTGAAATTTTCGATTCAGACACGGGGAAGACGCACCAAGAGCTATATGACGTAGAAGAAGCAGAGGCTTACCACCAGCATCAGGCAGAGAGAGTACATGCAGCGGGAGGAGCCAATGATATGTCTCAGGTGATCACACGGTTGGACGCAATGAACTTGCGTTTGGCTAGTTTCCAAGAGGACGTAGTCGGGAGGATGGATGAGTTCCAGCACGAGTTGGAAACCCAAACGAGCCGTATTGATGAGATTTACACAGGTGTACGCGCGTCAGAATTTCAGAACGCTTTCTACAACCAGCAGCACTGGGCGTACACTAATGCGGTGAGAGATCATATGAACTATAATGCCGGGTTGCCACATCAACCATACGAGGACTATCAGTGGCAGAACTTCGAGAGGCTGAACATTGAGGAGCGAACACCTCAATACTTTCCAGCTTATGGTCGGGTCCCAACCACGACACGAGGAGATAGCGTGGTACATCCCGCGAATACATACCCGCCCACACCACTCATGCAAGAAGATCGAAATCCGTTCGGGGAATTCTTCGCCGGCATCTTTGGACCGCCTCCACCACCACAGTAGTCAGGTCCTTCCGTTCCTTTCCCTTAAGTAGGATGATTTATTGTTTTTGCATGCATTTTTATTTTTGAATAAGTGTGTTTCTTTAAAATAAAGGTTGTGTGAGAAGTAAACCATAAAAAGATCCGATCAAGTTGCCTTATAAATCCTTATTGTTGAGCTTGCAACTTAAATATGATGATGCTAGTTAGGTCGGTTTCAAGTAAAAAGATGTAATTCTATGAGTTTAAATATAACAAAGAGAGTCATAAACACTTAAAATCAAGGAAGTGAACTGAACTTGAAGTAGGATATATTATGTTGTAGCGAGCAATAAAAAACAAAGATTCCAATAGCCGCTACTTATTCAGGCAATAAGGGGGAGGAAGCGAACACGAATAAAGCCTCAATTCAAGTGTGGCCTAGTTGATTTAGGAGATTAAGTCTGAAGGGTACCATCATGCCTAGTCCCCTAAGGCCGACTGGTCTGGGAGCGGCTGACCTAAATCCTGCTACATGAATCAAATAGAAAGTCACGTCTAAACTTGAATGAAAAACATAGACATTGCATGAAAAGAGTAAAAAGATAAGAAAAGAAAAATTAGTAGCTAAAGTCATGCATCGAGGAAAAAGATGGTCCAGTGACCCACGTGAATTCAATTCTGTAACCTTGAGCTAAAAGGATGATAGTGGTGAGGAATTTTTGAACAACTATCCGAGAGACGTCACGATATATCTGAAAGTAATCTAGTTCGTGTCTTTGAATATAAACGTGTTTATGAAGGCTAGTGTTTGTTTAAATGAGTTTGTTGTATCTTTTACGCTTGATAAACCCGATACGTTTAAAGTCTGATTTTCGTTGCTTGCTCGGGACGATCAAGGGTTAAGTTGGGGAAGTTTGATCGGGTTATAATTTACCGTATTTATTAGATATAAAAGAGATGTTTTTAGAAAGAAAATGTCGTAGAATGTGCTACTATTGAATGAATTTTGTGCTTGTACAGGTAAATAAAATCCGGTCTAAATTGGCGAAAAAAGGATAAATTTTCAGAGCCAGGCGCAGAGAGGGGCGCAGCCCTGCGCCCAGACCAAGTGCTCAGCAGAAGAAATTAATTCACAAAAATACGGATTTTACAGACAGGCGCAGGGGGGGCGCAGGCCTGCGCCTACGGCTGCGCCCAGCCCATTAAAATAATATACAGCCGTTTTTAGGGTTTTTCCAGCTTTTCCTATAAATACAAAGTCATAGTTTTAAAGAAGAGGTCGTTTTTTGGAGAAGAAAGCTAAGGAAAAGGACCCCGTTTGAGAGAATACAAGTACGAAGAGCACACGAACCAAGCTACGACATTGGCTATAAAGATGGATACACAACTCTGGAGTATTGCACCAACAATGTCCGGCTAGTCTCGCAATAATCATTCTCGGAGGAAACACAACGCTAAGTGTTTAATTTTACGAACGATTACTTTATGTTTGCATGGTTTTATTATTTATATTTAGATTGTAAACGAATGATTGTTATTTGTTTGGTTGCGTTTCGCAAGATAGTTTGTTGATATTTTTTTATTCGTGCCGAGTTATTTATTTAATTAAGACGAGTAATCAAACGTGTCACGCGCTATGCCCAAGATCACGTAACGATTCGAATAATAATTATCACAAAAATGATTATGTCTATGTAATCTTTACATCGTTTTTATAAATTAGATACAAAGCTAAGTGTGGAATCCGGGAATGGTTATCTTCGTATTTTATTTAATCAAACAATTTCATTTAGTTTTCTTTTTACAAATTTCGTAAGTAATTAATTTTATAATTCAAGTAATCACCTTTTTACAAACCAATCAATCTCTTCAAATTATTTAATTTACAACGCTAGTCGCTCGAATAAGTGTAATTAACCTCTCGCTCTCTGTGGATACGATCCCTACTTACCCTAGCTTCTAAGGTATTTAGTGGTATTTTTGACGGGTTAACGACACTCGCATCAATGATATTGTGGAACGACGATATCGCACCCTTGTTAAGCCAGCCAGATCAATGATAACATACTCGAAGAAACCTCTGCACTTCTGGGCTGAAGCTGTGGACACTGCGTGCTACACTCAGAATTGGTCCATCATAAACAAACATTTTGGTAAAACACCCTATGAGATTATTAGTTAGGTGCACCTAATGTCAAACACTTTCATGTCTTTGGTGCAAAGTGTTTCATTTTGAACGACAATTATAATCTCGGTAACTTTAACGTTAAAGGCAATGAAGTTGTCTTCATTGGATACTCTTCAAGAACTTTGCTTCGTATCGACTCCAGAAGCAATTCTGGAAAACACACCTTCTTCATCGGCTGAAGGTCCCTCATTGGATGCAATCCCCACTGAGTCCCCTTAATCAGTAGATGAACTCGTTTGGCTCATTCGAAGATGGACTCTATCCCTTCCCTAAACTCCAATCATTGGGGATAAGTTCGTTACGGTTCGAACCAGACGTGCCACAAACGCAGAATGCATGTACGTTGCATTCTTAAGTAAGATCAAACCAACATCAACCGCTGAGGCCTTATGAGATCCAGACTGGGTGAACACCATGCATGATGAGTTACATCAATTAGAGTATCTAAGAGTACGCAGGTTAGTTCCACGAACAAAGGAAAGATCCATCATCGGCACCAAATGGATCTTCAAGAATAAAGAAGACGAGAACGGAGTTTTCATCAACAACAAAGCTAGACTAGTTTCTAAGGGATACCGCCACCAAGAAGGGATTGACTATGACGAGTTGTTTAGCCTTGTATCCAGACTCGAAGCCATTCACATCTTTTTGGCGTACGCAGCTCACAACGATTTCACCGTCTAACAAATGGACGTGAAGACTGCATATCTCAACGGAATCCTAAAAGAGGAGGTGTACATGGACCAACTTGATGGATTTGTCAATGAGTCTAGGCCGTCATATGTGTATGCTCTCGACGTAGCCATATCTGTTTTAAAACAAGCACCTCGGGCCTGGTATGATGGTCTTACTTAATTTCTACTTGATTCTGGCTTCTCCAAAGGTACGGTCGATACAACTCTGTTCATTAGGCATAAATGTAATGATATTCTTCTAGTACAAATCTATGTAGATGACATTATATTTGGATTTACAAAACCTTCACTTTGTAAAGAATTTTCAAAACTCAAGGAATTGAGGTTCGAGATGAGTATGATGGGGAAAATGATTTTTTCCTCAGATAATAAGTCAAACAACTTCTAGACGAGATTCTCATAAATCAGTCTAAGTACATCCACGATCTTCTAAAGAGATTTAACACGGAAAACTGCTCACCTATGATCGATTCCTTGCTCTATTTAACTGCAAGTAGACCATATACCATGTTTGATACATGTATGTCGGCTCATTTTCAAGCTGATCCTAAAGACTCACACCTGGATGCAGTTAAACCTATTTTTTGATATTTAAAAGCACGCCTGATCTTCGTCTCTGGTATCCGAAAGGAACCAGTTTGATCTAACTGCTTACTCAGATAAAGATCATGAAGGTTGTAAACATGGAAGATAAAGGACGTCAGGTGATATCCATTTCCTCTGAGACAATTTGGTAAGTTGCGCATCAAAGAAACATTACAACGTTTCTTTGTCCACTGCGAATATGTTGTCGCCACATGTTGTTGCTCGTAATCCCTTTGGATGCGCACTCAACTCCGAGAATATGGCTTCAAACTGAACAAAATTCCAATCTATTGCGACTCTATGAGCGCAATAGGCATCAAATGGTAACCGTGTACAACACTCTCGTGCTAAACACATAGATATGCGGTATCATTTTTATAAAAGATCATGTTAAAGAAGGTACCGTAAAATTACACTTTGTAAACACGGAAAATCAGATTTGTCGACTTGTTCACAAAACCTTAAGATGAAAAACGATTTCATTTTCTAGTAAACAAGTTAGGCGTGCTAAATTTATTGACATAAATTAATTTTTAATGCAACATGTCTGCAAAGTTTATCTGCTTTCGCTTAAGGCAGATTTTCTTTTCTTAAATGTCACATTATCTAGTAATTTGTGTAGTGTGTTTATTAATTTTAATTCTAGTTTATGTACATTTTTTCTGTTACTTGTTTCCCAGGACGCTTCACGAAAGTTATTTATATTCATTTCTATTTGCATGTTCCCGAGTGTTTCTCATTTTAATTTATGGACACTCGGAGGGGGAGAAATTTTTTTTCTTGGTGTGTTTCATCTTATTAAGTGTGTTTCATTATTTTTTAAGTATCTATTTGGTGAGTTTTTATTTGGTGTGTTCTAAGTCTATCAAGTTATTTTTTTATGTGTTAAGTAAATTTTTGTGTGTTTAATTTTTTATAAAAAGCCAAAAAGATTTTAGTCTTGTTTATTTTGCAATCTTTATCTTCTTATTCTCGTTTTAATTTTATTTTAAGTCTTGTTTTAAAAGAAAATCCAAAAGTATTCCTTATTTATTTATTTATTTATTTTGCGAAGATATTTTTTTCCATTGGTTCGGGTCCCCCTACCAGGTTGGGGGAACCGGTTTTTCAAATCCTATAAATGCCACCCCCTCACCAACATTTTTCGTCTCCTGTTCATCTTCTTCCTCACCAAGAACTCTCTCAAAACTTTAGACTTCTTTACTATTCCATCATCAATCGCACATTTTTGAAGTTTTAAAAGCGATTTCGTTTACAACAGTAACTTCTCATTGTGTTTTATACACAAATATGTACATACATTCGAGATTTAAAGTCCAAAATGCTCCTGAAATGGCAATGAAAGAATTTGGAAAAAATGTTTCTTCGATGAAATGAAACTGAAGGATTTTCAAATTTTATTTTTTGATCCCAAATCTCAAAGTTGTTTGTGAGTTTATTCAAACTTCTGAATTTTTCTAAGTACTGAACCCTTTACCTGAGAGTTAAAACTCTCGAGTAAAGAGGATTGCTTCAAAAGGGCCAAAAGTTTTCTAAGTGTAACTTGCGATCAACCCTTTACAACTCTTGGTTAATACTCACTCGCAAGTTGCATCATCTGGGCTGTGTTTTTAAATTATTTTATAAGTATACCTTTCGTATAATGTTATACCCGAGAGTTACAACTCTCAGGTAAGACATTAAACGAGAGTTGAACTATTTTTTGCCCAAGTCCTTTGAAAATTTTCAAAGTACCTTTTCGATCAAAGTCTTACCCAAGAGTTACAACTCTCTAGTGAACCTATGTCCGCAAGTTGATTCTCAGACTTGTTGCACTTAAATTTTTCAAGGGGACTCTCGGTTGATGCTTCATCCGAGAGTTACAACTCTCGGATGATATTATACCCGAGAGTTATGCCTAAAATTTTTCTAATGTTGGAATCTAGTGTTGAGCTCAATTGAAAGTTCACTTATTCAAAGGTTTTAAGTCATGTCTAAAGGATGTTTTACTTGTATAAATCTGAGTTGGGACTAGTCTTGATGACTTTGGTTCTACAGATGAATTTTCTTACTGAGAATTTATCAGTAGAACCCCTTTAACAAATCAGATCCATTCTACCGAACGCCTAAAACATGAAACATCTTTGAATAAGTCAGATCTTAATTTGTAAACATATGTCTAACTTTCATTCCTCTCACAGGTACAATGGCCTCACAATCCATTAAGCCGAAAACGTACCACAAGTTAGCCCTGAACACGCTGATCTTCATCGTTTTTCTGACGAGGAACTCACATTCTATTCAGTAGCCCACCCTCCTCGAGCCTCCGAACAGATTTTTTCGAAAGAATTCGTGCTCGAGATTAAACCCAAGAACTTCCTACTTGACACAACTTTTCCAAATAAAGCCAAGGAAGACCCTGATCTCAGAATATCTAACAGGGTTATCGAAGAAATCCTTTTGGGTCACCTCTAATATCAAGCCGTTCAAGGCCTCGACCACCTCTAATATACCTCCAGCAGTTCTGGAACTTTCTCACCTATCACCCAGATCCAGATAATGATCACATAGCTCTAGACATCGAGGACCACTCCGTGGAAATCTGTTAGGCACAAAAAGACCTCAGTCAAACCTGTTCAACATCTTAGGGGAAGATTTTTATTCAAACCTTTTTGATGCACTTGAAGGTATAATTTAAGGCCTATTAATGCCCTATTGAAAAACCGGATAAGTGATTTGCAATATTAGTCAAAGCTGTTTACCCTGTTGCATTTGTTGCAACTAAGGCAGATTGACCAAGCTATTCTATTCTGTTGAACAGGCTCGACATAAGTTGTCTACGCTGCTCTAACCTGTTCAGCAGCTTGGACAAATTCTAAGTGTTTTGTTCTTGGTGAACATAACCTGTTCTTTGTGAACATGCTAAACACTTTATGGAATATGTTTCCATGTCCTCATGTATTGTTTTGGACTACAAGATCAGTTTACAAAGTCGAAGGAAAACTGGAAAACAGAATCTGCAAAGATTACCTACGTTATTCTGTTACCTGGAGACAAAGCAGATATTTGAAACGGGTGACAGACCATTTCTTATATCAAAATGGCCTTAACAGAAGATGAAAGATTTAAAGTTGACATTCCTCTTTTAGTTAAAGCCTTCTACAACAGAGATAAAAAGGAAAAGACAAATATTCTGCAATATAAAGACAATTCTGCTTTGTCAGAACGTGCAGAAAAGTTGTTCTGTCTTTTTGGAAAGACATCCCACTATCTCTATGTCCAATGAGGAAGCTTCACTAAGATTCTCAGTGAGAGTATAAAAGCAAGCTTCTAAGAAATGTGAGATAACCAAGAGTGTGATATTCAGATCGTGCAAAGAAGTGTGTTTTCATGCATGCAAGTCTGCTTGAATAAAATAGTAACGTGTGTCCAAGCTGTTCTTATTCAAACTGTCCATCTGTCTGTCTTGTAAACAGTGAGTTCACTTACTGAGCGTATTCACTGTATCTAGTCTGAATGTGTCTTGGATTAGTTAAAGTTCTGTTGTTTCTGTCATCTTAGCTTGAAACATGCCGCAGTTCAGGCTTGTTTGTAATTAACACTTGTTGATAATATACACAAACATTGAGAAAAAGGGTGTCGAGTTTTAAATAGTTGTATTCACCCCCCCTCTACAGCTTATAGCCACATACTAGAAAACCTTTTAGGACCTAGAACTGGTACGGAGCAGATAGAATGTGTGTTAACTCTAGATCTCTTATTTTCCTTATTTTCCCATGGACAACAGTGCTGCCAGCTCTTGCTCTTACTATGACAATGGTTCAATGGCAAAACCCCCCCCCCCCCCCCCCCAAGTTCAATCATCAGAACTTCTCTAGATGGAAGTACAGAATGATGCTCTACTTAGAGATTTTGGATGTACAACTACCAGAGATAGTAATGGAAGGTCTCTATGTGCCAACTTCTGTTACTACTATCACTCCTGCTGCTGAAGGAGCTATTCCTGAGATTAGGGCCTTTGAAAAAGCAAAAGCTCAATGGTCGGAGGAAGACAAAAGGCTGGTTGCTCTTAATGCAAAGGCCAGGAACAACCTGGTTATTTCTATTCCTGATGATGTGTTCACACAGGTTGAGAAAATGAAGACTGCAAAGGAGATGTGGGATACTTTGTGTACCGTCTATGATGGTCCCACTATCACACTGGATAACAGGATAAACAATCTTGTTAGACAGTATCAACTCTTCTTTGCAAAGCCAAAGGAGTCTCTCAGTGAAACTTATACCACATTCACTGCTCTAATCAATGACCTCAAAGCTGTTGGGATCACCCATGACAACTTAACTCTGGTAAACAAGTTTTTGGACATTCTGCCTGAGGATTTTTCTACTATCCTAAGAAACTCAGGCACGATCAAAGGTATGGGTCTTGTAAATCTGTATGGGTACTTATTAAATGATGATCAATCAAGGAAATGGAAAAGAAATGCCTTGGAGATGTCCAAAAGAGGTGCTGCCCTAGTGGCCAGCGTGAGACAACCTGCTAGTCAGGTGTGTGATGTGTTCACACAAGCTGATAAACAGGCTGATGATGAATTGGAAGAATTGTCTGAGGTAGAATTCTGTGAAGATCTTACTAAATTTGATGATGAGCAAATGATTGCTATGCTTGTCAAAAAATTCAATAAGAAGAGGTTTGGTGGAAAAATGCTGCAAAAGAAGTCAGGTGCCATAAAAAAGAAAGCCTTTGACAACACTAAGGTTGAGTGCTTTAAATGTGGCAAAACAGGCCATATAGCTGTTGACTGTGTGTCTAAAGCTGTTGGCTCAACATCCAAACCATACAAGACAAATAAGGACGATGACTATAGGGTTAAGTACCTAATGACCATCGCTAAGCTGAGAAAGTTGGAAGACTCAGTGGCTTCCAACAAGCAAAAGGGACTCATGGCTGAGACATGTGACTAGGAGGAATCTGATTCATCATCCGATGAAGAAGATAACAATTGTGTAAGGTCGCCTGACTACGGATCCTATCTTGACGCGACACCTGCCAACGAGTGCGGAATCCTCGTTAGCGGCTTGATGGATAGACCACGCACACTGAAACACGGAGACTAGCACGGTGATAGACGAACAATGGAACGTCCCTACACGATGATTCTCTCCAAACGAAACTCCCTGAATGCTAGCAAGTTCGAGATCGCCCTTTGCACTAATCGCTCTCAAAATCTGCAAAAGTCTAATAATTAATCGAATTAACCCTTTATTATAACACCCAGTTTGAATTTGTCTAGGACAAGTTCGAACATGGCCCAAGGCCTTTCGAACTTGTCCTCTAACAAATTCCAATTTGAGCCTTCAAACTTATGCTTGAACTTATCTTTGAAATTATGTTTGAACTTATTTTTGAACTTATGTTTTGAACTTATTGTAATACATTACATCAAGTTCAAACACACGTACAATCAATATCAAACATATATAATCAAACATATAACAAACATATATCAAACACTTGTTAATGTATAATAATAGTCAAATTGTCTTTTACAAAATATGTCTATACTTAGACTGCTATCGTCACACAGGATGTACTAACAGACTCCCCCTTGACGATAGCTTCTAACTATTTATAATTTGTCTAAGTCCTAGAACTATATAAGTTACTTCCTGCATACGATCCTATATCAATACATACTCTAACTATCTTTTGGAATTTCCTAGCCTCAGATCTCCAGCCTTCATGGAAGAAAATTGGCTGATCATGTAGCTTTCGCAGGTCATCCTTAGATAGATTGATTAGGTGCAGCGGATCATATACTCTCAAAATTACTTTGTCTTCTATATCCTCCATTACTGCTTCAGCTGTATCATTGTCTATATACCACCATTTCATGTTTCTAAGAATGTCCTGTGGCATAGATTTCAATGGTACCTTCTTCAAGCATCTGACAGGTTTGTACACCATTTTAGCCCACAGTTTTCCAGTATGAGGATCTATCCTCGACTCATCCTCAACTCTTTTTCCTGACCTCGGCTTGATTCTTTCAAACCTTCCAGATCTACCCTCTCTTTTGACTCTCTTTGCGATCACTTCAGCATAAGGGTCGTCACCAATGTTTATCAATTCCTTCCAAGCTAACTCCTTCACTTCAACCTTTGGCAGTGTGTTGAACACTTTGAGCGTTCGCCTCAGGTATTGAAGTCCATCTCTTCTTTTTAGAATAAATATCTGCAGTTCTCTGTCGAAGAACCAACTAAGTTTTCCACCAGAGAGATTTTCAGAGTTTGGCACTATCATCTTCTTCTTCATCTTTGGATCTGCTTTCTTCTCTTCCTTACGAAACCAAAGGTTTAACAGTTCAGCTCTGCTTGGTTCTTTATCAGCTTCCTCCAGTTCTGAATCTTCCATGGAGGCCAACTTAATCTCATCTATGTCTATTACATTTTGATCATTGTGTACATATTGCTCTGTGATGGGTTGTGAATGAATGATTACTTCATCAACGTTGTCATCTTCATCTTCCACGACCTCCTCATCAAATTTCCAATTAACTATATCTTCTGGAACAAATTCCCCTTCTTCCAATTCTTTAACATCATCCTCAAAATCAAACACTATTTCTTCTTCTTCTATATCCATCAGAGCAACTATCATCTCGCTCTCAATGGTTTTAGAAGTTTCACCTTCACCCCTTTCTTCTAGTGCAGTCTGACTAGGCTCCCCCTGAATTGATGCTCGTTGAGCAGTCGGAAAATCTACTAGCTCACTTTCTTTTCTAGCCTCCGGATCATTGCCGTCATCATCGTCTCTTCTTATCACTTGGGCTTCTTTAAAGCTAGTCTCCCCCTGAGCTTGTAGATTTTTTATTAACTGCTCCAGGAGGGACTTCATTGTTTTCATCTCAGAAGCTTGATCAGTAATAGTTGTTTTCAGTTCAGCGTTCTCCTGAAAGATTTAGACTGATTGCAAATCCACCTTGCTCCTCAGCTCTGTAAATCGCTGATTCTCAATGAATGTGGATGATGTAGATGGGATGGATGTAGTTGGTGATGGAGTGATGGATGGTTAAACAGCTGGAATTACAGGCTCTGGAGCTGTGGTGGATGAAGCTCCCTGCATAAATCTGTGCCGCTTCGCCATATGCCTAGGAACGAGGGGAGTTGGATCTTCTGCTTCAAAATCAGAATCATCATCATCTGAGGCTCTAGCACCTTCCTCCTCTCTCGAAGTGACTACTATTCTTGATCCGTATCTGCCGATTCGAATAGATGGATCAACCAGTTCTACTTCAACGGCTTCAACTTCATCAGACCCAGATTCAGACTATGAGGTGGTCATCGCTTGACCCTCGACCTCAGTCTCTCTATCTGCAATTTTTGCTACTGGGACCTCATTGTCCATATGCTCATCATCTGATGGCTGATATTCATCCACATCTCTCATAAGTTCATGCAGATTAACTGGTGGCTCTAAGATATCATTAATCAGTTCGGCCGCAATATCTTGTTGGGCCTGCGTCCCATGAGTCCATATCTCTTCAATGGTCTCTGCCCAAGGATCAACTTCTGGGGCCAAGCCTGAAGGGCCCGCAACGTCTGACGATGGACCTGCTGTCGTTGATTCTTGAATTCTGCTCGAGGATGGCCTTGAAGTCTGACTTGGTCTTTCCTGAGCTCTCTGCCTCCTGCGAGGTTGCGGTTGAGGTCGTTGTTGTTGTTGTGGCTGTTGCTGTAGTGGCTGCAGCTGAGGACCTTCACCAGCCCAGTTATCCCCTTCTGGGGCTATAAAATCTGGATCAATCACTGCCCCGAATAGAGGTGCATCAAGGGGCCTGACCTGCTCAGCCCTGCGGGCATTGTGCGACTGGCAGTCAGCAAAAATTCACGCGCTGGAGATGTGATCTGGTGCACAAATTCAGCAAAGAACATTTCTGAATAGCTGAAATGCTTGTTATATATTAAAGAAATCATAGCCGACTGCATCTTGGAGACAATGTAATCGAATCCAACATTTTTCGGCGCAAAGCACACCATAATCACATGTGCCAAATATCTCCACTGCCCAATCAAACCACTTTTCATAAATGAAGCTTTGGTTATATCTAAGGCATATCCCATACGCAGGAAGACCGCTTGCCTTATATTCACAGGGAAATCAATGGGCCCTGCCTCTTGATCTTCAGTCCCGAGCTGCAATACCTGAAGCAGCATGTTAGCAGAGAAAACAATTGGCTGCCCACCGACTCTGGATCGCAAAACTGTCGGTGTAACATTGCAGTCAACTTGTAAGTGCTCCCAAAATTGTCTTACACATGGTAAGACTATTTGCACATTATAAGATAGGGCATAAGATACCCTGGAATGTGCCAAAAATTCCACCATCTGTCTGAAAGACTGAGCTTCGGGAAACTCCCTATTTGGAGACATTACCATATTATGCTTTTGGAAGAACGCTCTATCACCCGTAGCTGCATATAAAAACAACAACCAAAATTTAGAAGTGAAAATAAAAATGAAACTTGTTTAATTTCGAATTTGTTTTATTTTGAACTTACATAAGTTCAAAATCCAACACATTCGAATTTCTACAAGTTTTGAATTATTTTATAAAAACATTCGAATATAATAACAAATTCGAAGATATATATTCGAATTTGACTGAATTCGAATTTGTTAACAAATTCGAATTTTCTGACAAGTTCGAACATGATGAACATATTCGAAGTCGGTCACTTTCGAATACAAATCCATGATTTAAACCCCACTTGACTTAGAAAATAGTATTAACTAGTCCCATTTGGTTTCAATCGAAGATTTATGTAAGTTGTTTGAAGTTTCACTGGTTAAAACTTGTGATTTTGAATCATCAAGTTTAAACCCCAAAAACTTCAAAATTGTTTAATTTTTTCCCATAAATGAGTCCTAAACTACCTAAACTTTGAATAATACTGATGATTATACCTAAATTTGTTGGTAGATTCGAATACACAAGAGCAAAACTTCGAGAAATAGTGTAAACTTCGAAAACGGTAAACTCGAAGACAAGTTCAAAATCGTCTGGACACAAGTTCGAAATAACAAAATCGAAGGTAGGTGATAATGAATGAGTCAATGTTGACCTATTTATACCAACCATATTCGAACTTTTATTTAATTTCGAATTTCCTGACATATATGAATGTTGATTCGAATTTGTCTTAAATTCGAACATAATTGAAAATTTTGAAAATCCTTGAATAAAATTAAACATTTTCAACTTTTTCGTGTAACGAAACAAAATTTGCAAAATTATTCACACTAAGCGATAGATTTTCATGCAACATTTGTTTATTCAACTAAAGATGCATCCTTAATAACTTTGACATTTTTCCTACTTAGAATAAAATAAAATAAAATAAAATAAAATAAAGTAAAATTTTGAATAAAATTTAAACTTAAACTACTCAAAAATACTTTTTAAAATTTACATCTTATACTAACAGAATATTTTTGGCGAGAAAGTCAGAGAAAGGTTCAATCAGATAGCGATGTCAAATACGCACTTTCAGTATTACTTTTTCACACTTAGGAATTTTTGATTCCTTGATTGTTTGTCGTGACACACATTTATAGGCGATTGTCGGTATTATTTTCCCTTTAAACATGTTACACTTTGGAATATCTCTTGGCCTTTTTATTTATCAAGAAACTACCTTACGGGTCCCATACTTAAACATACTTCTATGATCAAGGCATACACACAATGATTATAACTTTTTGGTATTGCAAATTTTCTTTAAAAGGCAAACGTCGGACACAGTAATGTCTTTACGTACAACAGAGTGTCTTAGTTTGTCTTAAGGTTTATTTAAAGCTAGCAAGATAGCGGTGACAGGTCTGTACTGACGTACAACAAAGCGACTTATCTTGCTAACTCGAGTCAAACCAGAAATCACAGGTCTGTACTTACGTACAACATAGTGACTTGCTTTGACTCTCTCATTACTAAATTTTTTTTTTCATTTCTTCAAGATGTATCTGATGTGGCTATACATCCCCCAGAAAATTTGCATACCTCATTTAGAATCATTGTCTGTATGTCTCTAACATAAAAATTAAGACCATTTGGTCATACATCTAAGTTAGTTACACATATGACTTTTTCTTGAATATTTTATTAGCTTTTGAGATTCCCTTTGTGTATTATGCCTACCAACACATCGAACTAGGAAAATGTATATCACTTAGAGTTTTAGGTACATTATGGGTGAAAGCTTAACACTTAGAGATTGCATCGACTGTGCTAATTTTCGTCACTTTGAACCTATGTATCTAAGACTTAACTCATTTTCTAATATTCTCTTTTTTTGAGATTTTTATTTCTCTCTTTTTTTCTTTTGTATTTCATAAATAGGAATAAGCTAATAAAGTAACCTACTAACTTACTACAAAAGAATATAAATTCTACTTAACTATTAACTTACTATAAAAAGAAAGAAAATAGACTAAGGTCAAGTTACTCTGGATTACGCATGCCATTTAGTTGAACCAACAACTCAAAGTGTGACTTATCAAAAGCTTTAGTAAATAAGTCAGCATTATTATCTTCCGTTGCCACTATTACCAGTTTTATTAAGTTCTTTTTAGCACAATCACGAATAAAATGATGTCTTATGTCTATGTGCTTTGTTTTACTGTGTTTAACTGGATTATTGGTTATAGCAATACTAGATTGGTTATCTATCCTAATAGGAGTATGAGTATAAGTCAAACCGTAATCCCGCAATTGTTGTTGTATCCACAAAACCTGTGAACAACAACTATTAGCAGCTACATATTCGGCCTCGCACGTTGACATGGCTACCGAAGTCTGTTTCTTGCATTGCCAAGAAACGAGCCTCCCTCCAAGGAACTGACAACCTCCAGTTGTTGACTTCCGGTTCAAGCTTCAACCTCCATAGTCCGAATCCGTGAAAGCTTCCAATTCCAGATTACCATCCGTGTGATACCAAAGTCCCAACTTCGGTTTCGACTTGAGGTATCTCAGAATCCGCTTCACAGCTTTCATATGCATCTCTTTTGGATTAGCTTGAAGCCTAGCACAAATACACACAGCAAACATTATGTCAGGTCTAGAAGCAATTAAATACATAAGTGACCCGATCATGGCCCGATATAGAGTCGAATCCACATTAGAATCACTTTCTGTACCCGGTCAGAGATTGTGATTCACTTGAGTCGGCGTGCTAAAGTGAGCAGTCAGCTTGGTTCCCTCCATCCCGAAGCGCTCTAGAATGTCGTAGACATACTTCGTCTGATGGATAAACATTACCTCCTTCCTCTGTTCAACTTGCAGACCCAGAAAGAAGTTTAGATCTACCATAACACTCTTCTCAAACTTAGACTTCATCACCTTCTCAAAGTCTTTGCACATCTGCTCGTCCGATGACCCGAAAATGATATCATCAACGTACACTTGTACCAAGATAAAGTGTTCACCTTTCCTCTTCACAAAAAGTGTACCATCCATTCTCCATCTTTCAAACCCGTTGTCTAATAGATGAGTAGATAGTGTCTCATACCACGCCCTTGGTGCTTGATGTAGTCCATACAGAGCCTTATCAAGTCGATACACTCTGTCTGGATACTTTGGATCTGTAAATCCGGGTGATTGTTTAACATACACCAGTTCCTTCACTTTGCCATAGAGGAATGCACTTTTTACATCCAACTGATAGACTTTAAATCCTTTGAAGGAAGCAAAAGCTAGAAACAAACGGATTGCCTCAAGCCTTGCTACTGGCGCGAATACCTCATTGTAATATATTCCTTCCTCTTGGTTGAAACCCTTTACGACAAGTCGTGCCTTGTTGCGATTCACAATACCCTGATCATCTCTCTTGAATTTAAAAACCCACTTGGTTCCTATTGCAACTTCTCCTCGAGGTAACGGAACTAACTCCCACACTTCAAGTTTTCTGAATTGTGACAGCTCTTCTTGCATCGCTTCAACCCAAGAGTTGTCTTTTAGTTCCATTTGCACATTCTTCGGCTCTACTTGCGAGATGAAACATGAGTACAGGCAAGTGTGAAAAGCCTCGGAGTCATTTATCATCGACAACAACACTGTGTTGTTATTCAAAGTACTCCTAGTCTTCACACCAACATTCGGATTTCTTATGATACTCTCAACTGGATGATCCTTATTAAACGTCGATGTTTCTATCTCATCGACCCTAAGATTATCTCCTAAATTTGATCCTATTTCACCTATCGGCGGAACAACTTCAGACTCTACATTTTCTTCTTCATCAACACTCTCTTCGGAGTTAGAATTTGTAGTCTGATTTTCGTTTGTAGGCAACTCAGAATCATTTTCTGCTGGAGATCTATCTTCTATTGTTGTAGGCTCAGATGTAGATGGAAAGGCCGTCCTCGGAAAACTTTGACCTTCGTCATTCAGATTTAATGACGATAAGTCTTGTTTGATTGTACCTGCATTTCCATCCAAAGGAATTTTAAATGATTCAAACAGTTTGTCATAATAAAAAATCCATTCCGGACCAGTTTGGGGTTCATGTGTATAACTTGTCACATCAATGTTATACACAATTTCTACCGTACCATTTGATTTGTTAAAAACCCTTTTATTTGGTGAGTTAGGCACATAACCTAGGAAATAACCTTCGTCAGCCTTTTCACCAAACTTAGGTTGATGTTTTGTTTTCATTAACGTACACGGTACCCCAAACGGTTCGAAGCCAGTTAAGTTTGGTGGCCTTTTATTCAAAACTTCATAACAGGTTTTGTTCAATGATTTGACAGTAAGGACCCGATTTAAAACATGACAAGCGGTATTCACTACCTCCCCCCAAAACATGGTAGGAAGCTTTGAATCCGAGAGCATGGTCCTTGCTGCCTCAATCAAAGTCTTGTTTTTCTGTACTGCCACCCCATTTTGTCGTGGCTCATATGGTGCACTAAATTGATGCACTATGCCTTTTGATAGGCAATATACACCAATTACTGTGTTTTTAAATTCCATTCTGTTATCACTCCTGATACGTTTTACCCGCGTCCCATAGGAGTTTTCGACTTGGTCTAAGAACCCTGTGAATTACAGTTTCTATATCAATTATACGACAATTCAATATCATGAACAATAAAATTGAATCAAAACTAAACGAATGATTCTATTTCCCAAATGCCGATTACAAAATGATTAGATGATCTTCACAAGTCAGTAACCGTATCTGAATTCTATGTGTGCCAAAAAGTGAATTGTCAGTTCGATTCCTATTTTGAAAGTCAAACTTTCTATTTATACATATTTTCACAACTATTGACTATATACAAAACAAACCCTTTACTTTACATTCCATCAACTAAAATACATTCTAACAATCTCCCCCTTTGATGGAATGGGCAAAGTATTCAAGTTGACAATCCAAGCTTCTGCTCAAATCTTCTGATGCTTTTTCGATCAGAGAGCCTCCATTCAATCTTTGAAATGAATTCTACCATAAGTCTTCTGTCGTTAACTGACAAAGCTCCTCTCTTTGTTTTTCTCTTTTTATCTGAAGCCAGCTTTCCCATTAAGCCACTCAACACTTTATTTAGTGTACCATCTGAAAATTTGTTGAGCTCAACACTCCTCATAGCTCTAAGCTTCTTGTTTCTGTCCTTGTACATTACAGCTGGATGCTTTACCATGATGACTTGAAATTCTTTCAACTCTCCAGCAAATTTGATATCTCTATGTGGAGCTGTCATGTTAATCTTCCTCATCCCTCGTTCAACACCTATCTGCAAATCTTGCACTGACATCAATACCAGTTTGGTATGCATGAAGTGGAAAATTGTCTTTAAGGCAAATCTGCAGTGTTCATTTCTCTTATTTCTGCATAACTCATCAAGTAAATCTTCAATGTCAACCAGATGCATGTTAAACATATCGGCTTCAGTGAACATATAGGTATTTCCATCTGCTCTCGTAACAGTGAATGTCGGATAGAAAATCTTAACGAATCTGTCCTTTTCAATTTTAACTAGATCAACTATCCTGAACTCACTCTTCACTTTATCAACCTCTTGTGTCTTGTTCCTCAAAAAACTTGCATAGTTAACTAGATTTGGCATGTTTGGCTCCAAGACCCTAAACAACTTAAGAAAAGAACACGGAGCTTGTTTCTTACAAAAAATACATTCTTCCAGAATGTCTTCAATATATGGCACTTTGTTCCTTTTCCTGATGAACTCCGATGATCTTTTCGCTGGAAGCTCAAACTTCTTTACTTTATTCGTGCGTATCTCATCTTTATTCAACAAAGTAAGCATATCTCTGATTTCTCTTTGAACTACTTGTTGTGTTTCAAATCTGAGCCTGTGTTGCTTTTGCGACTCATCCGCCAGAACGTATTCATTAAAAAACCTTTCCATAACCTCGACCTCATTCAACTCAACTCTTTCCTGAATAACAACATTTTCTACAGGAAACTCTTCAACTTCTTCCTTAACTTGAATTACAACCTCAGGCTTTTCAACCGTCGGTGTCGGCATGGACTCTTTCAAGATCTCCTGCACTAATCCCTCTTCTTGTTCAATTCTTTCTCCCCGAAAGTCAATATCGGTCAACGTGATCATATCATCATCTTCAGATACTTCAACATATTCCTCTCTCTCTTCTTCTAAGCCTTGAATCATTAACTCATGTTCCTTAACCACTTGAACATCATCTTCAGAATCATTGTATTCTTCAAAGTTGTAAATATCCGATTGAATGTTCAAAAGAACTGGAACATCTTCATAGAGAATCAATCCCAATTCACTTTGTACATCATCAGGTTCTTTTGTGCTTCCTGCTTCTTTCTCTTTTACCTCTGTTTCCTTCTCAGGATATGTTATCATTAAAAGTCCTGGTGTAGGCTCAGCAAGCTTTCTCCTCTTCTCCCCCTCATGAGGAGCATCATCGGAGTCCTCATCATGCTCATCATGCTTTCTTTTAGACGAAGAAGCTTGTGCCCTACACGTTTCTTCAACAGCCGCAACTCTCTCCAATAAATTTCCCAAAGTAGTTATCACGGTGCTTTCCAAACTTATCATCCTCTACCACATTTCATCAAATTGTTCAAAAACGAACTCTTTCAACTCTTCCTTCAATTCATCGATAGCTTGATTTGACTCAGATTGCTTAATCGATTCTTCTGCCACTGATTTACCTTTCAGAAACTTATGAATATTTGACATCTGTGCCATCACTTCAGATAACTTAGCAGAGACATGAGTATTCACTCCTGCAACAGCTGCATTCAAAGCTTGATTCAATGATAATTCAGTAACAAACGGGGAAAGAGTCACCACTGGGTCACTTAGACTTCCAGTTGTCACAACAGTCGAACTTGTGAAAAGAACGTCTGTGTGGCCAGTACTCAGAGATGGCAAAGTGGTCGCTCTGACTGGACTTCCACCCTCTTCAAGCGACGGAGCAACAAATGCCTCCGTGGCTAAGGATGTTCCGGTGGGAACACGAAGTTCAGGAACACTTACTTCAACGGATGAAGTCGACTCAAGTGTCCTAATCTGTATAGGATCTAGACTCTGTGATTAAACAAAAGTCGTACACTCGGGCAGAGGTGTACTAATTTCAATATCCATTAAGTCCAAATGTCTTAGGATAGAATATGTGGTTCATAGCGGTGCTCAAATGAAACAGTCTCCTGTTGAGAGGAGACTAAGTGGATAGTTGGGTGTGCACTTGTCAGTGGGATACTGACCTCTTCAATGCTAACTCCCATAGGGGAGCTAACAGCAGTTGTGGGTAAATCCTGGCTTTCTAGGATAAGTGCATCCCTCACACTCTCCTGTGCAATACTCACTATATCCATTAAAGCAATCCCTCCCTCATTCTGATCACCACCATCATCACCATCATCATCATCATCATCATCATTTCCTTCATCTTCACCCTGTTGTATATCCGACAATGTCCTTTCAGAATCAGATTTATCAGCCTCTTCCTCATCACCCCTTACAACTTCAACTCCCTCGCTCACTTGCAGGCTTCCCTGAACTTCAGCCCCGTGCTTAGGTTCCTCTCGTCCTATCACTCCTTGGGTAAGAGAACCCGGTTCTTGGGTCTCTATTGGAGCATGATCTATCCTATATAACTTCACATCCTCACTCTCAGGATCTGCATACTTCAACAAAGATTCTGGAATCGGCATGATATTCGCATTAGGAGAATCCGGCACTTCGTGTAAACTCATCATTACATAATCTGGGCATCTGTTAGAGTTAGCTCTTTTGGGTATATTTTCATTTGCCCGTAGTATCCCTCGTATAAGAATCTGAATAAATCTCTGAAGTGGAACGAACTTCCTTGCTCTGTTGGTTGTTTTAGCTAGTACAATTTCTTTTAAATCTTCCCAGATGCACTGAGCATAGTCATAATGCTTATTAAAAGCAATTCCATGAAAGATCCGTAGACAGTGAATGCTGCGTCTGTCTATTCCTGTATGCTTAGAAGTCATGCATCTATTGATGATCCCAAATAATGTTTACCATTCGCCATTTAATCCATTTCGATGAAATTTGGAGCTTTTTAGAAATGGCTTTGAGTAACCCAAGCATATCAAATCATGAACTAGCTCCTCATCGGACACACAATCTTCAAAATCAGCTAACTCAGGAAAGTTAACTGTGTCTATTCGTCTCGGAAGAAACAAGTTGTGACGAAGTTTGGCAAGGGTAATTTTGGATTTAAATTGGTCAATGGTTACTTCAAAGTGGTGGTTTCCATTAGCAGGAACGAATTTGACTGTATGCCAAAATTGTTGCAGGTAGTCTTGTGGGATAGACGGTTTGTACTGAAGAAGATATCCCAAAGGATGGCCTTTGAGAATATCTACGATAATAGGGTGACTAACTTTGATAACCTTTGTATCCAAACGATGATTGTTATCTTTGAAGGGTAGGCAATGTTTGGGTTTAACAAGTTGGTTATCCGGGATAATGGTGGACGGTGAAGGTCTAGCAACGGAGGTTGATCAAACGGGTGTTGATACAAGTGTATGATTAGAAGATGAATGGGAATCTGATGAATTGGAATTTTGGGAATGATCTGGAGATGCCATTTGAAACCTGTAAACAAATAAAAATCATGTTAGACAAGACAGGTAAACAAATGAAATTATTCAAGGTAGAAAAAATATAACATTTCGTCAGAAATTATAAAAATTTGTGATTTTCTAGTTTAAGGCATCGGGATTCCAGACAATAATAAAGTATTATTGACAGGATTCCAGAGTCAATCGTTCAGAGACCAATGTTAGAAAAACACAAATTTATAACAATTTCTTGAAAAAATGTCACATTTTTCTTAAAACATTAAAAATCCAACACTTAGTAAAAAATGTCATTTAAACTCGAATGAAATTACATATATCTCGAATAACTCTTGATTAATCTCGGATGACACATGAAACAACTCGACTTAGTCTATGTATCAACTTAAATGAACTATAGTCTTCTCGAATAAAACAGAGTGATTCTCGAATAAGACTATAATCAACTCGAATTACATACGTACTAAACTTGAATAGAACATGAAGATTCTCGAATAAGTCTTGAAACAACTCGAATTTCTTATGAATTGAACTCGAATAGAACATGAGGATTCTCGATTAAGTCTTAAATGTTCTCGAATGTTCAATTAGTCCAACTCGAATGAATAAGGGATTTCCTCGAATACAACATAAGGTCAACTCGAATGAACCATAAGTCTATCAAGACGCTTGTTCTGAAATATTCTATGTGTTAATCTAAACACCTCGAATCACACTTATAGTTTCTCTCGATTAACACTTCAGTCAACTCGATTGACTCTTGGTCTTTCTCGAGTAGCATTGTACTCAACTCGAACGACTCTTGGTCTTTCTCGAGTATCATTGTAAGCAACTCGAATGACTCTTGGACTTTCTCGAATAGCATTTGACTCAACTCGAATGAGACTAAGAATTTTCTCGATTGAAGCCTTTAATCGAGAAATTCCTTATGTACTTATTTCCAAGTCCTCTATACACTGAATATTTAAAAATTAATTCCAGGTAGTTTTTCAGTGATTTAAAACTTGTATCCTTCTCGAAAATCAATTTTAAACACTTTTGTTTTACTGAACTTTGATTAAAAACAACATTTAAGCTGTCAACAATTCAAATTTCAGTAACAAGAAGAACACGAAAGTTTTTGACATTGAAATCCAAATTTCTGTTTGTGTGGTTTGATTTGAACCATGAAATTTCAAATTCATGTTCCCATTGGTAAACCAAACCAGACCACACAATTAATTTCAGGTTTATGAACACATACGTATGAACACCATGAACATTGAATACACAAAAAAAATATGAACATGAACACTAACAGTCAAATACAGATGCTCATATTGAAAAATAAAAAATGTAAAAATGAAAGAAACAAACGATTTTACTCACAATTAATTGAAATTCTTTCTTGAATCTTTCGAAGATATGTGTGGGTTTTCAGTTTCTTAAAGGTGAAGAAAGTTTTTGGAGAAGATGATGAATAGGCTAGTATCCGAAAAAGTGAATTTGAAATTGAAATTTCAAATTTATAAATTGGATTATGAACCGGCCCATGTTTTATTTATTATTATTTTTTTTAAAAATTAACCGGCTCATATTTGAATTTCAATAAAGAAAATGTCGGCCCACATTCATCAAAGAAAGACCCATTTAAAAAAAACACCAACACCTTCTATTGTTTCAAAAAAAAAAAAATTTTAACACAACACAAAAAAATAAAACAACAAACAAAAAAAAAAAATTTAATTGAAAATTCACATAATCAAAACAACATAATAATATACACAAACCAAAATATTAAATTCAAATAAAAAAAATTAAAATGCTCCCCCTTTAATTTCTGAAATTTGCTCCCCCTCAAATGTATATCATATTTCTCAATCTCAGCTCCCCCTACAAAATATCAGATAAATTGTATCAGATTCTCTCAAAATCAGATAAATTCATTTTCTGCTCCCCCTGCACATGACAATTCAGATCTTGTTAAATTCCAAAGAATATTGAACTTTTTAAGATTCAAGAATTTAACATCAGATTAAAATCAATTAAAAATGTAAATTTAAAATTATAAATTGAAACTATTGAATTATTAAATCTTAATGATTCAACATACCCAATTTGTATACCAAAAAATTAAACCTTTTTTCATCTAACGCTTTGGTAAACAAATCAGCTAGTTAATATTCAGTAGGCACAAAATATAATTCTATGTTTCCATTTTCAACATGATCCTTTATAAAATGGTACCGAATGTCAATGTGTTTTGTTTTTGAATTTTGCACCGGATTTGATGCAATAGCTATTGCGCTTTGAGAATCATAGTAAATAGGTATTTTCTTTGGTGTAAACCCGTAATCGCGCAGTTGGCTTTTCATCCACAACACCTGAGAACAGGATGAAGATACAACAACGTATTCTTCTTCAGCTGTAGACAATGAGACACAATGTTGTTTCTTGGATGACCAGCATACTGGTTTGTCACCTAAGAACCGTACTGCTCCAGACGTACTTTTTCTGTCCATCTTATCACCTGCGTGATCAGCGTCAGAAAAAGCAGTTAGATTAAATGAAGATTCTCTGGGATACCACAAACCAAGGTTTGGAGTTCCCTTGAGATATCTTAAAATTCTTTTCGCAGCTGTTAAATGTGATTCTTTAGGATTCGCCTATATCTTGCACACACACATGTAGCAAACATAATATGCGGTCTACTTGCTGTTAAATACATTAATGACCCAATTATACCTCGATAGTGAGTCACATCTACAGGTTTCCCCGAAATGTCCTCATCGAGTTTTGACTTCGAATCCGGAGCCATGGGAGTTTTCATAGGAGTACTGTTAACCATGTTAAATTTCTTTAACATGTCTTGTATATATTTTGATTGATTGATAAAAATACCATCAGCCAGTTGTTTAACTTGTAATCCTAAGAAAAATTTTATTTCTCTCATCATGCTCATTTTGAATTTTTGGGACATTAAAAATGCGAATTTCTTACAAAATTCCGGATTTGTAGACCCAAATATTATGTCATCTACATATATTTGTATTACTATGATATCCGGCCCCTAATGTTTTATAAACAGGGTTGTGTCAACTGCACCTTTGTTGAATCCACATTTCAAAAGATATGTTGAAAGTGCATCATACCAAGCACGCGGTGCTTGTTTAAGGCCATACAGTGACTTATCTAAAATGTATACATGATCAGGTTTCAAAGGATCAGAAAAACCTTCGTGCTGATATGTATATACTTCATCGGTTAGTTCCCGTTTAAAAACACAGTTTTAACATCCATTTGATAAACAGTAAAGTTTTTGTGAGCGGCAAAAGCTAAACGCTTCGATTCATGCAACTGGTGCAAACGTTTCATCGTAGTCAATTCCTTCTTGTTGGCTGTATCCTTTGGAAACGAGGCGAGCTTTATTGCGAATGATTACTCCATGTTTGTCCTTTTTGTTTTTAAAAATCCACTTCGTGTCTATGATGGATTTGTCTTTAGGGCGCTCAACAAGTCTCCAGACCTTTAACCGCTCGAACTGATTCAGTTCTTCTTGTATCGCCACAATCCAATCAGCATCCAGAAGTGCTTCTTTCACATTTTTGGGCTCTATTTTACTTACAAAATTTGAAAATAGGCACTCGTTTATGGTGGCTCTTCTGGTTTGGACTGAAGCGGATGGATCACCAATAATGTTTTCTATTGGGTGATTTCTCGTCCACTTAAAAGTATGTGGAAACGGTTCTATGTGGTCTTGATTTGGATTTCATCTAAATATGTTGGTCGGGGGGTTACTTCAGATGTAGTAGGTGGGATATCTGAGTTAGGAGCTTCTGAATGTTCAGATGCTAAGGGGGTTTCAGAAGAATTTGGAGGTTTAATGGGTTGTGCACGTTCAGTTGGCAAGTGCATATTTGTTGTTGAGGCTTCTCCAGTTTCTTCTGAAACTTGTTGATGAGTAAGATCAGAGACTACGACGGGATCTTCGGTAATCCTATCAGGCACCAAATTTAGAACATTAGTTTTGGGCTTCTCAAAGTAGTCTTCATAAAAGTTCTCAAACAACTAATGTAATTCAGAATTTTCAGCATTCTGTTCAGATGACTCAATTGAAGTCTGCGTGTTAGGTTCGGGTCTTGAACTGGTGTGTTCAGAAGCCATTACCACTCCTTCATCAATTTTGACGTTGACGCTCTCGTTGACTGTCTTGGTTCACTTGTTATAGACACAGAAAGCGACCGACTCCTTTGAATATCCGATGAAAATACCTTCATCTGCCTTTTGATTAAACTTTCCAAGATTGTCTTTGTCGTTTAGAATAAAGCATCTGCCACCAAAGACATGGAAAAATTTAATATTAGGTATTCGTTTATTTATTAATTCATAAGGAGTCTTTCCGAATCTTTTATTTATGATTGAACGATTCTGTGTGAAACAAGCTATTGCAACTGCTTCGGCCCATAATAATAACGGTAAATTTGAATACGACAGCATCGTCCTAGCTGATTCCACTAGTGTCCGATTTCTTCGTTCAACGACACCGTTCTGTTGTGGAGTTCTAGCAGCTGAAAACTGATGTGTGATTCCTACAGAATTCAAAAATTATTTAAGCGATTTGTTCTTGAATTCTGTTCCGTTATCTGAGCGTAGTGATTGAATTATGAGTTGCAACTTTACTTGTATTTTCCGGATGAAGTCTATGATAGTTTCGGTCGCGTCTGATTTGGACCTTAGGAAGAAAACCCATGTGTATCGTGAATAGTCATCAACTATCACCAATACATATCGTTTCTTATTAATGCTTTGTACTCTCATTGGTCCACACAAATCCATATGTAGTAATTCCAGTGATCTCGTGGATGAGTGTTCGAATTTGGATTTGTGTGAAGCTCTTGTCATCTTTCCTTTTTCACATGCGACACACAACTGCTCATTTTGGAATTTGAGAGTTGGCAGCCCTTTAACTAGCCCTCCTTTCGCTAGGTTGGTTAATTTATTGAAGTTCAGATGTGAAAGGCGATGATGCCATAGCCATGCTGTTTTAGATGTAGCTTTTGATAGTAAGCAGACATCTTTCTTCAGATTAATAGAGGCTAAGTCAATGGAGTACAAATTGGTTTTCCTGTTTCCTGCCAGTATTTCTTTACCTTCCCCGGATCTGATGCTGCACCGATTGGCTTAGAAATTGACTTCCAATCCTTTATCACACAACTGTCCAATGCTAAATAAATTATGTCCAAGACCATCAACGTGGAAAACTTTTTGAATGGTAATTTTGTCGTATGTGAGACTCCCGTATCCTCTGATCGGACAAAACTGATCATTTCCAAATCTGACCGTCACACAGAACTTTTCTACAAAGTTCGTGAGTATGTCTCTTTGTCCGGTCATATGCTTGGAACATCCGGAGTCAAGATACCAAACATGGTTTACCTATAAGACGAAATAGCACATGAGGTACCCACTTGTAGTTGGGTACTTTTGTTTTAGGTAAATCATGCAAAGTATTATTTGTTTTCTCAACAGATATGGCTTTTTGCTTAACATTTGATGTTGATTTAGGTACCCACATTTGAACAGTTCTTTGAGGTATCCACTTTTGTATAATTCGTGGTGGAACTGTTTTTGAAATTATTTTCTGTCGAACCTTTTTCTGTTTAGAACATGGGTCCTTTTTCTTCGGTTGGCAGACGAGCTTATCAGATTCTACAATTAAAGGTTTACAAGCACTAGAGTTCAAAGCAATTAAGTCTGTTCCAGAGAATTTTATACAAATATTATTAACAAATTTATTATTACAGACAGAGTTTTCAATGTTGCTATTTTTATCTGTAACAATATTGTTCTTCACGCGCCACTCTTGTTTTATATTCTTGTTTTTCTGTTCTCTTTTCTTCTTTCTCCAAACTTGTTTTCTTGAACCGTTCACAATGATATCTGACATAAAAGAAACATGAGAATTAGTAGACTTAGACACTTGTTTCTTCTGTAAATTTCTCTTACCTTTTGAAGATTGGACTCTAAGTGCAATGGAGTTCTCTGTTGAAAATGATTCACCTTTTTCAAAGTTAGGAGTGTTGGAAATAACTTTTGTTTTCTCCTTCTTTTGTTGTAATGTTGGTGAATTTTCAGATGATTTTATTGAATCTGTAGAAATTCTTTGCAGAATTTTAATAGGTTCTTTTTGACCATCTGATTGTTTGTTATGTAGAGGTTTGACAAATTCATCAATTTTAACAAACATTTCCTCTAAGGAATTAAAGTCAGAGTGCATAAACAGATCAAATTACTTTTCTGAATTGATAGAATCTAGAGATGTTGAAGATGATGGATCAGACAACTTTTTGTTCTTAGGCTGATTTTGTAACTTTTGTTCCATAGTTTTTAGTTCAGCCTTGAAAGATCTATTTTCTGTCTCAAAATTTTTAATTTTCAATTCTAGATCAGAATTTATCTTTTCTAGAATTGAAGATGGCAGGTATAACTTTTGAGATTGAGTAGGTAATTCAGACAAATCCTTTTTAGAATATGTTTGAATGTACTCTTCTTTAATATCAGTATTATTGTTTGCTTCATTTATTCTGTTATAATCAACAGAATTTTGCATTTTGTCTGATCCTAATCTTTTTGTTTCTTCACTAGATTCTACTTCATCAGATGCTTTCATAAACGCCATTTTTAATCTTAAGTTCATGTATCTGACATCATATAACGTTGGTGAACTAGATATTGCGTTTGTCAGATACTTTGAATTTTCCCAACCAATACCAGGTTTAGAATTATTAAATTCTCTGTCTTTTGGTTGATTCTATTTGCCCTCTTTTGATAAATTCATCTTCCATCTTCTTTATTTTCTCATAAAGTTTAGTTCGTTCTTCAAAAATAGCATGATATTTTACAGAAAAATTTGAAGCTTCTAATTCTGCTATTCTCAGTCTTTCTTGTAGGTCAGATTTATTATGATTAAGATCTAGTATTTTGCTTTGAAGTTCTCTTTCTTTATCTTGTAAATCTGAAACTGCTCGTAAGGCTAATACTTTATCTTTGGAAAAATCTAAAACTAAGTTATGTTCATTACGAAGTTTGTTTTCCAAAGAGTGAGCATTTTTCTTTTCAGCCTTTAATGATTTTTCAAACTTTTTAAGCATAAAGTCCATATGAGTTAATTTCTCTTCTAGCACACAAGATTCATCAACATCAGAGTTAGAGTTGGAATATACCTCAGGCTTGTCTGAACCATCTGATCTGTCTGACTCTGAATCTTCATTATCCTCAACATCAGTTTTTTCAGTTGCCATCAATCCAACTTCTTCTGTCTCTTCCTTCTCAGATTCTTGTCTTTCTTCATCCTCTTCATTTGTTAAACTAACCCATACTTCATCCTCAGCTATCATGGCTGATTCACTTAATTCTGACTCATTGAGAATCTCTGATTTCAGACAAATATGAGCATCCTCATCTAGAATATCTTCATCTTCAGATAACTGCAGCCAGTAGTCATCCTCCGCCATAAGACCTTTTCCAGACTCCTTTTCTTTGGCTAAGAGAGCCTTTTTAGTATAGTAGTCAGAGTTTTTGACTACTGAGAGTCTACATTCATGGGCATAGTGACCTGGTTTTCCACAGTTATAACATTTCTGCTCTGAATCTTTCTTTGCAGACTTGTTTGATTTTTCATATTTGTCAGTTTTTCTTCCACTGCTTTCTCCAGATTTTTCATATTTGTCATTCTTCTCAATATTCCTCGAGCCAGTCTTGTAGCGCATCTTATTGTTGGTTGGCTTTCTGTAGAACGTCTTTTGAAACGCTTTGGTTAGCAGTGCCATCTTCTTTTTCATTTCTTCAATCTCAGAATCTGCAGATGAATTGGAAGATTCTGATTCGGAAGAGGTACTGCTGACTACCACTCTTTTCTCCTTTTTCAATTTATATTTGTACTTCTTTTCTGCCAGTAGAGCCAATGAGTCAGCAATTTCTTTCTCTGCTTTCTTCTTTCCTAATAATTTTCTCAACACAACCTCCTCGTAGTTATTAAGGTTCTCAAATATCATATGAAAATCCATTTCTTCTATGTCCTTTGTCTGCTGGATAATCATGGCATATTTCTCCCATTCAGGGTTCAGAACGTTTAGGAACTTGACATTTATGTCCAGATTGGACTTTGTCACTCCATTTCGTTTCATTTCACTTACCAAACTCACAAACCTCAGCTAAATGTTTTCCAGTAGTTCTCCTTCACAAGCTCTGAAATTTTCAAACGTCATCAGGCTGTTTCTAGCTCTGTTTGTTGCAGCTCTGTCAGATCCCCTCATCAGTTTACACACTTTATCCCATATTGATTTGGCAGTTTTTGTGTTTGTGAGGCATGTGTAAATATCGTTGGGGATGGAGATCAAAAGTAACTTCCTGGCAGTTTTATCCCCTAGTTTTCTTTTCTTTTAAGCCTCAGTCAGGTTGGTAACCTCAACTGTCCTTGGTGGAATCGGGGGATTACCGGTAGGTACTCCAGGGATTGTTTCCATGAATGTGGTTGGTCCTTCTGTTAAGGATTTCAGCATCTCTTCTGACAGATCATGAAAGCTTATGAATTCTAGAAACCGTTCCCTCCATTGGACGTATTCTCCCCTGTAAAGAATTGGGGATTTGGTTTCTGATCCCATTGCTAGAGCGTCTTTTGACATTCTGATTGATGTTTTGGAAACTGTCCAAGATCTGATGAACTTTGATTGAAATTAAAATTGTTGATCAACAGTTGAAAGTTGATCAACCTTTGAAACAAAGATTAGTATCAAATGATCAACTTGAATCTATAACAAAGTAACTTGTTAGTAGCAATAATCACCTTGAATCAAACACTGAATAGACTTGAATGATGTTTTGCAAAACTCGAATGATATGTTGCAAAACTCGAATAATGCTTGTATGAAACTCGAATTAAATTGAGTGACACTCGAAGTACTCTTCTGTAAAACTCGAATGATGTTTGGTGAAACTCGAATAAGGCTATGTAAAACTCGAATGAGTTTTGTATAAAACTCGAATGAGCTTTGTATTAATCTCGAATTGGCCTTAGTGAAACTCGAATTAGTTTGAAAAATTTGAGTATTAGAGTGAAACTCGATTTACTCTTATGTGAAACTCGAATTGGTCCTTTGTAAAACTCGAATTAATCTAATGTGAAACTCGAATTAAATTCGAATTCTTAATAAACTCGAATGAAATTCGAATTTACTTGTGTTAAACTCGAATGTAATTGAGAGTAAACTCGAATTGACTAAGATCCAACTCGATTGATTAATTAAGTCAACTAATCAACTATGATTCAACTCGATTGATTAATCAATTGAACTCGAATCAAATTAGATCCAACTCGATTGACACTTGTTGTCAACTCGATTGATACTGTTGTCAACTCGACTTACAAAGGTATTCAACTCGAATTGCACATAATCTATGTGTATTTCGAGTTTCTTAATTTTTCAGATTATTCAAGTCTTAAATTCAAATTAATTCGAAAAATTTGTCCATTTTCACTCAAATTGAAATCGAAGGTGAGGATTTTGATTACAAACACTTTTTGTGAAAAACTTTTGTCCAAAAATAGATCTAGAGTTGACTTTTTCAATAGAACAGTGAAAAACTTTGAGTTTTTCAAAATTTTACAAAAATCTCTAGATCTTTTGCTGTGTTTTATGAATCAAATCAAGTTTATATTCAATTAAATCGACTACTGATCCTAAACCTTCGATCCAAATTTCACAGTGTAAGATCAACAGATTGAAAACCCTTGGTGATTTTAAGGTTTTTCGAAAAAAAATGAAGAACAGTTCGAAAAATTCAATTTCAGAATCAAAATTCACCCCTAAAGTCTCTGATACCAATTGTGAATTACAGTTTCTATATCAATTATACAACAATTCAATATCATGAACAATAAAATTGAATCAAAACTAACCGAATGATTCTATTGCCAAAATGTCGATTACAAAATGATGAGATGATCTTCACAAGTCAGTAACCGTTTCTGAATTCTATGTGTGCCAAAAAGTGAATTGTCAGTTCGATTCCTATTTTGAAAGTCAAACTTTCTATTTATACATATTTTCACAACTATTGACTATATACAAAACAAACCCTTTACTTTACATTCCATCAACTAAAATACATTCTAACAAACCCGATTAGCTTGGCAGCTGTCTCGTCCTTCATACCTAAAAAAGAAAACCCATGAAAATCGTGAGTAATCACCAGTGATAACCAAACAGAACCTACTACCACCTATACTCCTTTTGTTGATTGGTCCGAACAGGTCCATATGCAACAAATCGAAAGTGGCAGATATAGAGTTCTGAGTCTTGGACTTGTGTGCCTTCTTGTGTTGTTTTCGTTTCTTGCACGGTACACACTTATCTTCAAACTTAAAGCTCTTCATTGGAACACCTTGCACCAGTCCATTCTTAGTGATGTAGTTTATTTTTCTTAGGTGCAAGTGTGCCAAGCGTCTGTGCCATAAAAATGATTCGGTCTCTGAAGCTTTAGATAGAAGACATATTGGTCTCATTGAAGATTCCGGTTTATTCATGTCTAGCATGTACAAGTCATTCTTCCTTGGGGACCTCATCAGTATCCACTCTTCAGGTACTTTGAATCCCGGTTTTAGCACTAACGCCTCAGTATCAGTGAAAATCACTAAGTTCTTCTTATCACAGATTTGAGATACACTAATGAGATTGTGAGCAAGTCTATCAACGTGATATACTTGGTCAAGTTTGATAGTCCCATTAGTGACCACTCGAGTACCGGTGATATTTCCTCCTTTATTACCAGCGAATGATACAAAACCCTTGTTCCCTCCCTTGAAGTCTGTAAGTAGACTCCTTTCCCCAGTCATGTGTCTTGAGCAACCACTGTCGACAAACCACTTGTTGTTTAGACCTGTAGTTAGCTCCTGCACATGAAAGAAAAGAAGTTAGTTATCACGGGAAACCCAAGCCATGACTGACTACCGTTCTAATCAACATACTTGAACTCCTTCAAAATCCCATCTCTCCGTTCAGGTGACTTGGGAGTTTGATTGAGAGCCTGTTGCGGTGCATAGTGATTTAAGTTCACTCTTGGCCTTTGAGTAGGCATTTGCTGTGGAGCCCTCGAATAATTTCTATTACAGGGCATTTCAGATTGATATCCCTTGGCTCTACCTGGTGTTTGTTGTCTTACAGGAGTGTGTGACCTTACCGGAGTGTAAGCTCTTCTAGGTGTATTGCTCCTATAATTTTGTTGAGGTCCCGACCTAGATTGATAAGGGACTCTATTCGGTGAATTAGTCCTAACCACTTCATTTGGTCTACCTGACACAGGTGTTTGTTTCACAGCAATCTTTGGTGTTGCTTGCACAATTTTCTCGATGTATTGAGAACCACTTGTGCTTGCGACACTTGGAGAGGGTTTATGTTGTTCCAGCTTTCCAATTCTAGGTGTAGATTCTACCTTCCTATGTGGACAACTAGAAGAAACATGTCCCTTTTCATGACATCTAAAACAAGACATTTTATCAATAGACTTCTTATGCGTGCCCTTTGACTTAGGTGTCTCACTAGCGTCATGTTCTTTCGTCTCAACTATAGTGACTGTATCCTCTTTCTGATTATTAAAGTCATGTTTGGCTTCTCCTATAATCTTATCACTAGAAGACTGCACAAATTTGACTTTCTTAATCTTGACATTGTTACTAGTCACCTTAGTTTCTTTATCCTTAATAGATGCAGACATAGGTTCAGGTGTTGCCTCTGATTTTACTAGTTTATCAGTTTTATCCTGAGGCTGAGGTACATAGTTATCATTGAAAGGTGGAGGACTCTCATTATACCCTAAACCTACTGGTTTCTTAGACTGACGTTGTGCATCTAAGATTTTCCCTAGGTTCAGTGAAGAGTTCCGAAACTTTTCTAATTTACTATTTACCTCTGCAACCTTAACCTTAGCTTCAGCTAGCTCTACCTCTTTAATCTTAAGCTCTTTGGTTAATGCTTCAACATGCTCATACATCAGTTCTATCCTAACACACTGTTCACTTAGCTTGTGTTTTAGAACTATGACATCCTGAGCATCCGCCTTAAGCTTCTCCCTAAGATCTTCTTTTATATCTAAGAGGCTAGCATTGTCTGATTTTAAGGATTCTATTTGAGCAGTTAGATTACTATGTGTTTCTAGCACTAAATTTAATCTATCATTCGAAGTAGCACAGAAAGCACATAAATCGCGGAATGTAGAAAAGTTTAGAATTACCTTTGTGCGATCAGATTCCACGTTCGCCATTTGTGCAGCAAACTCCAGAATAGTCTGATTTTCTGACTTTTCCACTAACATAGGACCTGTATCATTCTGGTGTCTGTCCTCTGTCTCTTCCTCTACTCCGACACTTCCAGTCTCTGTTACTTCAGCCATGAAGGCTCTAGCGTTAGACTCTGGATGTGTACTCCAGTCGTATGTTCCATCCAGCTGTCTGTCAGATGTGACATTGGTTAACAGACCAGCTATGTTTGCCTGATTACTTGAACTACCCGGCTAATATCTCCCCTGAGATTGATTATGGTAGTTCTCAACTTTAGGTATTTGACACTCTCTAGCAAAATGTCCTAACCCTTGGCAGTTGTAGCATTTAACTTTGGAATTGTCAAATCCATTCTTATTGTTGCTGACATTTAGGTTTCTGCCTGTTCTCTTGATGAATCTCTTGACTCGCCGAGTCACCGTGGCCAGTTGCCATTGAAGATCCATCTCCTCTAAGTCATCAGGATCTACTTGATCATAATCTTCATCCCATAGAGTAGGATCGTTGATTTTCCCTTGAACGCAATTGCCATAAGCGGCCACAAATGAAGCAAAAATATTTAGATGATCTTCAGCTGATTTTGCGCTCATTGGCATCCTTGAGTATCCATGAGATGTAGATGCTGACTGAGTTTGCTTTTCTTCCGATTTGGAGTACCTTAAGAAAGCCCGGCTCCCTGAGTCATCTACTTTTACTGGAATCGATGTTTCTCCCGTATAGAATGTTGTAGCTGTCTTTAGTTCACTTGCGGCTGAAGGTTTGGACTTCCCAAAATACATGGCCGGATCCTATACTTCGTCATACTCCCGGTCCTTCTTCAACACCTGAAAGTTATAGGCCCTCAGCGTTCCTATGACTCCTTCTAGAGTTAGCGTCTCATATTTCTCTTCATCATGCTTTATCAGCGCTACGTACATCTCCCATTTTGCTGGTAAAGCATCTAGAATTTTTTCAATCTTTTCTAATTCACGATACTCGACATCGTGATTGTCTAACTCTGTCAACAAATGAAGAACCTGGTAATGGTCTCATTCAGCTTTTCGTTCTCCGAAGCTTTGAAAATAGCGAACTGCTGCTTGAGCATTTCCATTCTACCTTTCCTAACCCTCGGATTACCTTCACACCTTTTCTCAAGTGCATCCCACAACTTTTTTGCTGTTCGTTGATTTCGAAATGTGTGCAGGATCTCCTGAGGTAAAGCCATTCGAATAATCGAGAATGCTCGGTTCTCGGCCTCATATAACTTCTTATCATCATCCTTCATCATTTGACATGATAAGACTCGTTGACGTTTGTTGGTACACCCTGTGTGATGATAGCAGTCTAAGTGTACTAGCATTTTGGTTCAAGTAATATTACAAAGTATTGGGTATTAACATGTGTTTGATATATGTGTTTATATGTGTTTGAACTTAATGTAATGTATTACAAGAAGTTCAAACATAAAGTTCAAAGATAAAATTCAAACATAAGTTAAAACATAAGTTCAAATATAAGTTTAATATGTGAAATTCGAATTTAGAATAAATTCGAATTTGTCATTTGATGAATTTCGAATTTGTAGTAAATTCGAATGTAAGGCAGATTCGAGATTGTCAAGGGGACAAACTCGAATGGGGCCTTGGGCCTGATTGGAGTTTGGCCCATGACAAACTCGAATGAGCCTCTATAATTAGGGATTAACTCGAATCATTAGCAGACTTTTGCAGAATTCGTGTGAGATTAAGCAAAAGGGCAATTTTGAGTTTATCAGTATTGTGACTGTTGTTTCAGATAGAATCATCTCGTAGGTGCGTTCGTCGTCGTCCGTACAGCGTTGTGATAGTCTCCGTGTTCCGTGTGAGAGTTGTATCCGTCAAGCCGTTAACGAGGATTCCGCACTCGTTGACGGTGTCGCGTCTAGATAGATCTGTGTAGTGCAAGACCATACAAGTGGTATCAGAGCCTAAGGGGTGTTCTTCGTGTTCATAAAGATACATCCTAGGTTTCTTGACGCTTTTGGACGGTTAATCTCACAAGTTTTTGGATTTTCCGAACTTATCAAATTGGAATCCGGGAAATACTCTGTTGTTTTTCACGTTTTTGATCGAAATCAATATTTTTCCTTGTAAAAATATTGATTTAATCTGAAAAACGTTAAAAACTCTAGGTATTAGCCGTTTCTCGAATTTGCGGCGCTCGAATCTGTTAGGAGTATTTAGGGTTTTGCTTACTTTCGAGTTTGACCAAAAATACGCTCCTTTCGAGTTTCCTAAATAGTGATTTCGAGTTTAGAGGTTTCGAGTCTGCTTCAGGTTTCGACTTTGGACTAAAGTCGAATAGGGTATTCGAGTTTACCTTGGATTTCGATTTGGACTGTTGTTCGAGTTTACTTGGACATTCGAGTTTGGAGACCTTCGAATTTGTCACACATTTCGAATTTTATTGGATTTAAGAACTTAACTCGAATTTAATCCCAAATAGATTTAAACTTAATTATATTTGAATTTACCTAAATTCGAAAGAATTAATTTAAATTAATTTCGAATTAAATTTATTAAGTTAAAATTCAATTACTTTTGAAACAATGACAAATCTGCAATGGTTTCTAGAAATGGATCACGAGGTCGGAAAAGCTAATACTCCGCCTAAATCGATGAAACTTGAAGACTATTATTGGTGGAAGGATCAGTTTGCCGACTGTGTGCGATTCAATGACATGCGTATGTGGATCTGTATCGATGAGGGATACATTCCACTGACAGCTGAGATAGAAGGACGACAAAAGGTTGTCACGTATTCTAAAATGAAGGACGATGACAAAAAGCTGTTTGAAGCAGAGAACCGTGCATACGCTATCATACGAATGGCATTACCTCAGGACATACTGCACACTTTCCGAAATCAAAAGACATCAAAAGAGCTATGGGAGTCGTTGGAGAAGAGGTGTGAGGGTAACCCGAGGGTTCGGAGGAAGCGTATGGAGATGCTTAAACAGCAGTTTGCGATCTTCAAGGCTTTGAAGGATGAAAAGTTGGACGATACCATCACACGTTTTTATCATCTGCTGACAGAGCTAGAAGGTCATGATATTTGAGTATAGCGACACAGAAAAGAATAATAAGCTTCTAGATGCTTTACCGGCCAAATGGGCGATGTATGTGGCCATGATTAAGCTTGATGAGGATAAATACTATACTCAATCTCTGGAGGATGTGGTGGGAACGCTACGGGCGTATCATTTTGAGTTACTGAAGGCAGAAACGGATTATGAACAAGTCCAAAATCCAGCAATGTATTTTGGAAAATCAAAACCTTCAGTAGCAGCCGACATGAAGACAGCTACAGCCTTTTTCACGGGAGAAACGGCGTCACCAGCTGAGCCAGAAGACGCACAAAGTAGAGCTTTCTTAGGGTTTAGTAGACCAGAAGAACAGCAACATCAGGCTACACCGGCATCAACATCTCAGGGCTACTCTAAGATGCCTATGAGCGCAAAATCGGCCGAAGACCACTTAAATTTATTGGCTTCATTCGTGGCCGCATATGGAAATTGCGTTCAGAGAAAAATCAACGATCCTGCACTCTGGGATGAGGATTACGATCAGGTAGACCCTGATGACCTTGAGGAGATGGATCTCAAATGGCAACTGGCCATGGTAACTTAACGGGTTAAGCGTTTCATCAAGCGGACAGGAAGAAATCTAAATATGAATAACAAAGGGATTGACTTTGATAAGTCCAAGGTCAAATGCTACAACTGTCAAGGCTTAGGACACTTCGCCCGAGAGTGTCAGAGACCGAAGGTAGAGAATTACCAAGGCCAGAATCAGAATCACAGACAGTATCAGAACCAATCACAACAACGATATCTTCTGAGTCCATCATCCAGTCAAGCAAACATAGCTGGTCTGTTATCTAACGTCACATCAGACAGACAGCTGGACGGTACTTATGACTGGAGCACACATCCAGAATCTAACGCTAGAGCCTTTATGGCTGAAGTAACTTAGAGTGGATGTGAAGAAGCAGAGCAGAACACAGGGGACAGCAGTCAACAAGAAAGCAGTCCGATGTGGGTGGAGAAGTCGGATGATCAGACGATTTTGGAGTTTGCTGCTCAGATGGCCAACGTAGAATCAGATCATACAAAGGTAAGTCTGAATTTCTCTCTTTTCCATGAATTGTGTGTTTTACGTGCTACTTCTAACGATAGGTTAAATTTAGTACTAGAATCACATAAAAATATATTTGCTCAAAATGAATCATTAAAATCAGATAATGCTAGCCTGATTGATATTAAGCAAGATCTTAGGGATAAGCTTAAGGCTGATGCACAAGATGTCATAGTTCTAAAAGACAAGCTGAGTGAGCAGTGTGTTAGATTAGAACTGATGTATGAGCATGTTGAGGCATTGACCAAAGATCTTAAGATCAAAGAAGTAGAGCTAGCTGAGTCTAAGGTGAAGGTACCAGAGGCAAATAGTAAACTAGAAAAATTTAGGAACTCAAGTCTTAACCTAGGGAAAGTTTTGGATGCTCAACGCCAATCTAAAAAGCCTGTAGGTCTAGGATTTCATTAGATTCCTCCACCATTTAATGACAACTATGTGCCTCAACCTCAGGAGAAAACTAAGAAATCAGTAGACTTAGAGGAAATACCTGAACCAGTGTCTGAACCTATAAAGGAAATTACACCTAAGGTGACTGATACAAATGTCAAGATTAAGAAAGTCAAATTTGTGTCCTCCTCTAGTGAAACACCTGTAGGAAAACATAAAATTGATTTTAATGATCAGGATGATGAACCAGTCACTATAGATGCACAAAAAGAACCAGACACTAGTGAGACACCTAAGTCAAAGGGCACACACAAGAAGTCTATTGACAAGATGTCTTGCTTTAGATGTCACGAAAGGGGGCATGTTGCTTCTAACTGTCCGCATAGGAAAGTTGACATTACACCTAAGACAGGGAAGCCAGAACAAACTAAGCCTTCAACAAGTGTGGCGAGCACCAGTAGTTCTCAGAGTACCGAGAAAACTGTGCAGGCTACACCAAAACAAGCTGTGAAACAATTACCGGTGAAAGGTGGACCAAAAGAAGTGATTAGGACTAATTCACTGAATCGAGTCATTAATCAATCTAGGTCTGGACCACAACAACAATATAGGAGCACAACACCTAGCAGAGCATACACTCCGGTTAGGTCACACACTCCTGTTAGACATCACACACCGGGTAGAGCTCAGGGATATCAATCTGAAATGCAATATAATCGTAATTATTCAAGAGCTCCACAACAAATGCCTACTCAAAGGCAAAGAGTGAACTTAAATCACCTGGCACCACAACAAACTCCAGTTCAACGACCCAAGTCACCTGAAAGGCGAGATGGGTATTTGAAAGAGTTTAAGTATGTGGACGAGAATGGTATAACCAAGTCAGTTATGGCTTGGGTTCCCCGTGATAACTAACCTACTTTCTTTCATGTGCAGGAGATTACCACAGGTCTAAACAAAAAATGGTTCATCGACAGTGGGTGCTCCAGGCACATGACAGGGGAAAGAAGTCTCCTTACAGACTTCAAGGGTGGGAATCGGGAATTTGTATCATTCGCGGGAAACAAGAGAGGAAACATCACGGGTACTGGAGTGGTCACTAATGGGATGATCAAGTTAGATCAAGTCTATCACGTTGATAAACTGGTTCACAATCTCATTAGTGTATCTCAAATCTGTGATAAGAAGAATTTAGTGCTGTTCACTGATTCTGAAGCGTTGGTGCTAAAACCGGGTTTCAAGATTCCTGAAGAGTGGATATTGATGAGGGCTCAAAGGAAGAATGACTTGTACATGCTCGATATGAACAAGCCTGAATCTTCGATGGGTCCAATCTGTCTGTTATCTAAAGCTTCGGAGACTGAGTCGGTTTTATGGCACAGACAGATGGCACATTTGCACCTAAGAAAAATGAACTATATAACGAAAAATGGGTTGGTGCAAGGTATGCCTCTGAAGAGTTTTCAGTTCGAGGATAAGTGTCTACCATGCAAGAAGGGCAAACAACATAAGAAGGCACACAAATCCAAGACTCAGAACACCATCACTACCACATTCGATTTGCTGCACATGGACCTCTTCGGACCAATCAACAAAAGGAGTATAGGTGGTAGTTGGTATTGTTTAGTTGTCACTGACGATTACTCATGATTTTCTTGGGTTTTCTTTCTAGGTACAAAGGACGAGACGGCATCCAAGCTCATCGGGTTCTTAGACCAAGTGGAGAATTCCTATGGAACAAGGGTTAAAAGGCTTCGTAGTGATAATGGAACTGAATTTAAAAACACTGTAATTGGTGTATATTGCCTATCAAAGGGCATAGTGCATCAATTTAGTGCACCCTATGAGCCACAACAAAATGGGGTGGCCGAACGAAAGAACAGGACATTGATTGAGGCAGCAAGGACTATGCTTTCGGATTCAAAGCTTCCTACCATGTTTTGGGGGGAGGCAGTGAATACCGCATGTCATATTTTAAACCGGGTCCTTACTGTCAAATCTTTGAACAAAACCTGTTATGAAATTTTGAATAAACGGCCACCTAATTTAACTGGCTTTGAACCTTTTGGGATACCATGTACTTTATTGCGAACAAAACATCAACCTATGTTTGGTGAAAAGGCTGACGAAGGATACTTCCTAGGTTATGTTCCGAACTCACCAAACAAACGGGTTTTTAACAAAACTAATGGTACAGTAGAGATTGTGTATAACATTGAAGTCACAAGTTATACACATGAACCCCAAACAGGTCCGGAATGGATATTTGACTATGATAAATTATTTGAGTCATTTAACATTCCTTTGGATGAAAATGCGGGTACCATCGAAAAGGATATGGCGACGTTGAATCTGAATGACGAAGGTCATACCTTTCTGAGGACCACATTTCAATCCACATCCGAGCCTACTTCAACTGAAGATAGATCTCCAGAAGTCACTGATTCAGAAGCACCTACAAATGAGAATCAGACTCAGACAACAAATTCCAACTCTGAGGAAACTGTCCACGAGGAGGAAAATGTGGAATCTGAGGTAGTTCCCCCATTAGGTGAAATAGAATCAAATTTAGGAGATAATATGAGAGTTGACAAGATAGAGACATCTAGGATCAACACGAACCATCCTATAGAAAGCATCATAGGAAATCCTAATGAGGGTGTGAGGACTAGGAGTAGTTTAAATAACAACACTGTGTTGTTGTCGATGATAAACGACTCTGAGGCCTTTCATACCTGCCTCTATTCTTGTTTCCTCTCGCAAGTAGAGCCGAAAAATGTGCAAATGGCACTAAAGGATAACTCCTGGGTTGAAGCGATGCAGGAAGAACTCTCTCAATTTAGGAAACTAGAAGTGTGGGAGTTAGTTGCATTACCTCGAGGGGAAATTGCAATTGGAACCAAATGGGTTTTTAAGTCCAAAAGAGACGATCGGGGTATAGTCACTCGCAACAAAGCTAGGTTAGTTGTAAAGGGTTTCAACCAAGAGGAGGGAATCGATTACAATGAGGTGTTTACGCCAGTAGCAAGGCTGGAAGCAATTCATTTGTTTCTGGCTTTTGCTTCCTTCAAGGGCTTTAAGGTATATCAGCTAGACGTTAAGAGTGCTTTCCTCTATGGGAAAGTGAAGGAACTGGTGTATGTAGAACAGCCGCCCGGGTTTACAGATCCGAAATATCCAGACAGAGTATATCGATTAGATAAGGCTCTGTATGGATTGCATCAAGCACCAAGGGCGTGGTACGAGACTCTGTCCAACCATCTGTTAGAGAATGGGTTTGAAAGAGGTAGGATAGATAGTATGCTGTTCGTTAAGCGAAAGGGAGAACACTTCATCGTGGTACAAGTGTACGTCGATGATATCATCTTTGGATCATCAAATGAGCAAATGTGCAAGGATTTTGAGAAGGTAATGAAGTCAAAATTCGAGATGAGTGCAATGGGTGAGTTGAATTTCTTTTTGGGGTTGCAAGTTGACCAGAAGAAGGAAGGGATGTTTATCCATCAGACGAAGTATGTCTACGACATATTAGAGCGCTCCGGGATGGAAGGGACAAAACAGATAGCTCATTTCAGCAAGCCGATTCAAGTGAATCACAATCTCGGACTGGGTACTGAAAGTGATACCGATGTGGATCCGACATTATATCGGGCCATGATTGGATTACTTATGTATTTAACTGCTTCAAGACCTGACATTATGTTTGTTGTGTGTATTTGTGCTAGGTTTCAAGCTAATCCGAAAGAGATGCACATGAAAGCTGTGAAGCGGATTCTACGATACCTCAAGTCGAAACCGAAGCTGGGACTTTGGTATCACGCGGAGGGAGATCTGGAATTGGAGGCGTTCACGGATTCAGACTACGGAGGATGCAGCTTGACGCGCAAGTTAACAACTGGAAGTTGTCAATTCCTTGGAGGGAGACTCATTTCCTGGCAATGCAAGAAA
Organism: Centrapalus pauciflorus; assembly: GCA_020465985.1. Classification (NCBI taxonomy): domain Eukaryota; kingdom Viridiplantae; phylum Streptophyta; class Magnoliopsida; order Asterales; family Asteraceae; genus Centrapalus; species Centrapalus pauciflorus. The sequence goes on along the minus strand of JAANYP010005868.1, from coordinate 77,354 downwards.
CAGACGTCGGTAGCCGTGTCAATGTGCGAGGCCGAGTATGTTGCTGCTGGTAGTTGCTGCTCACAGGTTCTGTGGATACAACAACAATTGCGGGATTACGGTTTGGCTTACACTCAAACTCCTATTAGGATAGATAACCATTCTACAATTGCTATAACTAATAATCCAGTTAAACATAGTAAAACAAAGCACATAGACATAAGACATCGTTTTATACGTGATTGTGCTGAAAAGAACTTAATCAAGTTGGTAAAAGTGGCAACGGACGATAATAATGCTGATTTATTTACCAAAGCTTTTGATAAGTCACGGTTTGAGTATTTGATTCAACTAAATGGAATGCGTAACCCAAAGTGAATTGACCTTAGTAGAATTCTTATTTTGCTTTTATAGCAGTAGTCTTTCTTTCTTTTTGTAGTAAGTTTAGCAAATTAGGATAGTTTCTATTTTTAGTAAGTTAGTAGTTTATATTATTTTCTTGCTATTACTTATGAAAAACAAAAGAAAAAAAGAGAGAAAACCATAAAAAATTAAAAAAAGAGAATATCAGAAAAAGAGTTAAGTCTTAGATGCATAGGTTCAAAGTGACGAAAATTAGCACAGTTGTTACAAACTCTAAGTGTTTAGGCTTTCACACATAATGCATCTAAAATTCTAAGTGTTATACATTATTTTAGTTTGATGTGTTGGTAGGCATAATACATATAGAGAGTCTGAAGGCTAATAAAATATTCAAGAAAAAGTGAAACGTGTCACTAACTTAGATGTATGAGCAATCGGTCTTAATTTTTATGTACGAGACATACAAACTTTGATTATAAATGAGGTATGCAAACTTTCTGGGGATGTATAGCAACATCAAATACATCTTAAAATTGAAAGCATAGAAAGATCATACAGAATTGAGAGTCAAAAACACGTAACTCTGTTGTACGTAAGTACAGACCTGTTGCCTCTGTTTTGATTCAGGTTTGCAAGATAAGTCGCTTTGTTGTACGTCGGTACAGACCTGTCACCGCTATCTTGCTGGCTTTAAAAATAAACATTAAGACAAAGTAAGACACTTTGTTGTATGTAAATACAGACCTGTGTCCGATGTTTTCCTTTTAAAGAAAGTTTGGAAATACCAAAAAGTTAGAATCATTGTCTGTATGCCTTGATCATAAAAGTATGTCTATGTCTGAGTCACGTAAGATAATTTCATTATAAATAAAAAGGCCAAGGGATATTCCGAAATGTAGCATGTTTAAAGGGAAAATAATACCAACAATCGACTAGAAATGTATGTCACGACAAACAATCAAAGGAATCAAAAAATTCCTAAGTGTGAAAGTTTAACTACTGAAAGTGCGTATCTGACACCGCTATCTGATTGAACCTTTCTTTGACTATGCTCGTCAAAAATATTTTGTTAAGTGTTTTGTGTAGGTTGTAATTTAAAAAAAATGTAGTTTAGTCTAAGTCAAACTCGAATGGGGCAGGGCCTCGATTCTGTCAGTAAACTCGAGAAAGGATCAAACTCGAAGGTGGTTGATATAAATAGGTCAACGGTGACAAGTCATTTTCACCTACATTCGATATTGAGTCTTCGAGTTTATCAAACAGCGATCTCGAATCTATTCCTCGAGTTTACCGTTTTCGAGAGTCTTACTATTTGTCGAGTTTCTGTTCGTTTGGGTTCGATACTACTAGTAGATCTAGGTATAACCAAGTGTATTATAAAAGATTTAGGTAGTTTTATACTCTATTTAGGCCAAAATTATTGGATTTTGTAGTTTTATTGGTAGAAAGTTTGTTTTTCAAAAGTACAAACTTTGAACCGGTGAAAAGTCAAACTAACTACAAATATTATTGATTAGAACCTAGTAGGACTAATAGATATGATTTTCTAAGTCAAACATGGTTAGAATCTTGGATTTTTGTGATGATAGTGGCCGACTCCTTCGAGTTTGTTCTTGGCCAGTCTCGAGTTTGTCACTAAACTCGAAAAGGTCAATAAACTCGAATGAGTGTTCATTCGAATCTGTTGTTCGAATTTGACAGTCTATTTGAATTATTTAATTAAAATTTTAATTAAACTTGTAGAAATTCATAAGTGTTGGATTTTGTCCTTATACAAGTTCAAAATAAAACAAATTTGAATTTAAACAAGTTTATTTCTTTTTAATAATTCTAATATTTTATTTGCTATATTGTGCAGACATGGCGGACAGAATTTTTGTTCAAAAGCATAACATGGTCATTTCTCCTGACCATGCTATTCCTGAGGCGCAAGCCTTCCGCCAGATGGTGGATTTCTTGGTGGGATCCAGAATTTCGTACGCTCTATCTCACAATATTCAAATTGTTATCCCGTACGTGCGTCAATTTTATAATCATCTGCAAGTGGATTGTTCTGTTACCCCAACAGTTTTGAGGACAAGGATTGCTGGGCATCCTTTGGTATTTTCAGCTGACATGCTACGCCAAGTGCTACAGCTAGGCACTCAAGAGCAGGAGAACGGGCCGATAGACTTCCCATTAGCCATTAGGCAAGCAGCTTTTGTGAGAATGGGATATAGTCTGGATGTCACGAAGTTGTCGTATATGAAAAGTGGGCTTATTGGTCAATGGAGATATCTAGCTCATGTCTTCATGGTGTGTTTTGCAGCAAAGAAGGCCGGTTTTGACTATATTGTATCAAAGATCCAGTCGGGGATGATTGCGTTAGTCTACAATCAAAAGTTCAGCTTTTCGGAAATGTTCTTTTCTGAGTTCGTTCATCAAATAACAGCTCCAGAAAGAGAAAGATTTTTGTTATATCCTCGCTTCGTGATGATGCTAATCAGACACTTCTTGCCAAATCTTCCACAGCTCAATGAAATTCAGAGTGTTGCGGTCATCGACAAAAGAATATTTGCCGACTGTTCATCTCATCGAGGAAGGTTGGCTATCCCAGTGGACGGACCATTGTTTGGCGCTGTAATCGACCCTAATTTTGTAGTCCCTGAAGATGCCAACTGGGCAGGGGATGTGCAGGTTCAACAGCAACAGCAACAGCAACCACAGCAACAGCGACAGCAACAACCACGCCCTCAACAACAGAGAAGAAGACAAAGGCCATCCGCGAGAGAAAATCAGGCAGATAGGCCTTCTACAAGCCAAACTCAAGAGCCGGAAGAGGCTGGCCCTTCGAGTGCACCATCTGAATCTAATCCGATATTTCAAACATTGCAAGAGATTTGGGCAGCAGGTCCGAATGCTAATGAGGAAATCACGGCTGAACTAGTTAGAGATTTATTGGAGCCTCCAGAAGGAGAAGTTGATGTGTTTAAACAAATAGATGACTATCAACCAGCGCCAGAAGGCGAAGCCGTCTCAACTTCTGATTCCGATGAAACTGAGGAGATTGAGGTGGAGGCCCCAGATACTATAACTGAAGATCCGTCCATCCAAATAGGGACATATGGCTCACGTTTAGTTGTGATTGAGGAAGAAGTTAGGAGGAAAAGAGCTTCAGAGGAGTCAGACGACTCAGATTATGAAGAAGAGGAGGTAGCACCTTTGGTACATCGACAAAGGGCCAAACGCCATAGGTTCATGCAGGGAGCTTCCTCGGCCTCTGCTTCCCAGCCAGAAATACCTCAACCTCCACCCGTTCAAACAACCATTCCACCACCACCACCACCTGTTGAACCATACATTCCATCGCCAATCATTCCAACTCCCATACAATCCATACCATCCACATCATCCACTTTCACGGACAACCAACGGTTTTCTGAGCTAAAAAGCAAGGTCGACTTCCAACAAGTCCAAATCTTTGGTCTGACTAAAGCTCTCGGTGAAATTCAAGCTCATAATGCAAAAATAGACAACGAGAATGCTGAATTGAAGAAAGTTGTGGGCAAGATCGAGGAAGAAAATTTAGAGCTCAAAACCTTTGTTTCCGATTAGGCGGCCGAGATTCGATCAATGCGATCCCTTATTGAGCAATTATTGAAAAATCTAAAGGCTCAGGGGGAGACGAGTTGTCGGGATCAGGAGGAGCTGCCAAGGGACGGAGATGATGACAGCAATGATCCCAATGCACAAAAAGATAATGAGCCAGTAAATTATTCTGCTGCTCAGCATGCTGAGGTTCAGGGGGTGCCGAGTCAGTTGGGAGCTGCAGGAGGTGAGGCTAGTTCCTCAAAAGTCACACAGTCTGAGATACATGAAATGATTGAAGCATTAATGGATATCGATGAAGACCCTCTAGAGTTTGGCTTTGATTTCGAGGACGAAATGGAAGATTTAGAAGAAGGAGAGTTTGTGCCCGAGGATATTGTTGATTGGCAATCTGATGACGAAGTGATAGAGGACGAGGACGATAATGTCAACGAGGTGATCATAAATTCACAACCTATCACGGAGTTGTATGTGCGCAATAATCACAATGTGATTGACATATACGAGATCAAGATAGCCTCGGTTGAAGATTCTGAGTTTGAAAGAGTAGAAAAAGAACCTTCCAGGGCCGATCTACTGAATCTATGGTTCAAGAAGGAACAAAAGAAGGAAAAGCCAAAAATGAAGAAAAAGATGAGGGTTCCCGGTGCAGAAAATCTCTCTGGAGGCATTATAAGCTGGTTCTTTGACCGAGAACTGCAGCTGTTCATAATTAAAAAGGAGAGATGGTCTACAATACCTAAGGCGAACGCTTAAAGTTTTCAATACTTTGCCGAAGGTTGAAGTGAAAGAATTGGCATGGAAAGGGCTGATAAATATTGGTGACGACCCTTATGCTGAAGTAATTGCGAGAATTATTAGGAAAGAGGGTCCGTCAGGGAAATTTGAAAAGCTCAAGCCAAGAACTGGGAAGAGAGTTGAGGACGCATCAAGAATAGATCCTCATACAGGTAGACCATGGTCTAGAATGGTATACAAGCCTGTAAAATGTTTGAGGAGAGTGCCAATGAAGACGATGCCACAGGACGTTTTGAACAACATGAAGTGGTGGTACATTGATAATGAAACTGCTGAAGCAATCATGGACGATCAAGACGAGAAGGTCATTTTGAAGGTATATGATCCACTGCATTTGATAAATCTATCGAAGGACGACCTACAGAAGCTGAATGATCAGCCTATCTTCTTTCATGAAGGTTGGAGAACTGATGCTAGGAAGTTCCAGAAGGTAGTGAAAGTTTGTATAGATGCAGGTTTATATGCAGGTAGTAGTATATATAGTTTTAGTACTTAATCAAAATATAAATAGTTAGTTAGAAGCTATCGTCAAGGGGGAGTCTGTTGGTACACCCTGTGTGACGTAGCAGTCTAAGTGTACTAGCATTTTGGTTCAAGTAATATTACAAAGTATTGGGTATTAACGTGTGTTTGATATATGTGTTTATATATGTTTGATAGTTATTGATTATATGTTTGAACTTAATGTAATGTATTACAAGAAGTTCAAACATAAAGTTCAAAGATAAAATTCAAACATAAGTTAAAACATAAGTTCAAATATAAGTTTAATATGTGAAATCGAATTTAGAATAAATTCGAATTTGTCATTTGATGAATTTCGAATTTGTAGTAAATTCGAATGTAAGGCAGATTCGAGATTGTCAAGTGACAAACTCGAATGGGGCCTTGGGCCTGATTCGAGCTTGGCCCATGACAAACTCGAATGAGCCTCTATAATTAGGGATTAACTCGAATCATTAGCAGATTTTTGCAGAATTCGTGTGAGATTAAGCAAAAGGGCGATTTCGAGTTTATCAGTATTGTGAGTGTTGTTTCGGAGAGAATCATCTCGTAGGTGTGTTCGTCGTCGTCCATACAGCGTTGTGATAGTCTCCGTGTTCCGTGTGAGAGTTGTATTCGTCAAGCCGTTAACGAGGATTCCGCACTCGTTGACGGTGTCGCGTCTAGATAGATCTGTGTAGTGCAAGACCTTACAACGTCCTCAGCTTCTGTTGTAGGTGGAATGTATCCCTCGTCGATACAAATCCACATTCTCATATCATTGAATTGAGCGAAGTCGGCGAACCTATCCTTCCACCAATAATAATCCTCCAACTTCATCAACTTAGGTGGAGAATTTGCCTAACCGACCTCATGATCCATTTCAATAAACCTTTGTAAACTTGTCATTTTTTTTCTGAAAAGTTTTGAATCTAAAACTTAATTAATTTAATTTGAAATTAAATTAAATTAACACTTTCGAACTTGATGAAGTTCGAATTTGATTAATTTTAAATTTGTTTGAAATTAAATTCGAAATTAAGTTTGAAATCCAACAAATTCAAAATAATGACAAAGTCGAAGGTCTTGCTAAAATCGAATACTTAAATTCGAATTTAGTGAAATTCAAAAATGAGCAAATTCGAATCAAACCCTAAAATAACTTCGACAGGAGCGTGTTTTCTGACAAATTTGAATTTCGAATAAACCCTAATACCCTCTTGATGTTCGAGCGCCGCAAGTTCGAAAAACGGCTAAAAGTTCGAATTTTTTAAATTTTGAGATGAAACCAAAGTTTTTAGGAATTAAAACTTTGATTTCGACTAAAAATATTGAACTAATGGGAACTTTTTCCTGATATCTTAACTAAAAAACTCGGAATCTATCCAAAAACGTGATTTGACCGTCCAAAAACGTCAACAAACCACATATGTTACTTGTGAACACGAAGAACACCACGAACACCCTTATGGCTCTGATACCACTTGTAAGGTCGCCTGACTACGGATCCTATCTTGACGCGACACCTGCCAACGAGTGCAGAATCCTCGTTAGCGGCTTGACGGATAGACCACGCACACCGAAACACGGAGACTAGCACAGTGATAGACGAACAACGGAACGTCCCTAGACGATGATTCTCTCAGAACGAAACTCTCTGAATGCTAGCAAGTTCGAGATCGCCCTTTGCACTAATCGCTCTCAAAATCTGCAAAAGTCTGATAATTAATCGAATTAACCCTTAATTATGACACCCAGTTCGAATTTGTCTAGGACAAGTTCGAACATGGCCCAAGGCCTTTCGAACTTGTCCTCTAGCAAATTCGAATTTGAGCCTTCAAACTTATGTTTGAACTTATCTTTGAAATTATGTTTGAACTTATTTTTGAACTTATGTTTGAACTTATTGTAATACATTACATCAAGTTCAAACGTACATACAATCAATATCAAACATATATAATCAAACATATAACAAACATATATCAAACACTTTTTAATGTATAATAATAGTCGAATTGTCTTTTACAAAATATGTCTATACTTAGACTGCTATCGTCACACAGGATGTACTAACAGACTCCCCCTTGACGATAGCTTCTAACTATTTATAATTTGTCTAAGTACTAGAGCTATATAAGTTACTTCCTGCGTACGATCCTATATCAATACATACTCTAACTATCTTTTGGAATTTCCTAGCCTCAGATCTCCAGCCTTCATGGAAGAAAATTGTCTAATGGCCAACACTGATGTCCCGTCAACAAGAAATTTCAAACAGGACCTTGCTAAAGCTGAGGCTCTCAGCAGTTTAGAGAACTGGAACCCACCAATGATGTATAAGGTACAAAATTTTATGAATTACAGTTCTGATGAAAAAGTTAAAATGTTTGAATATTTACTTGTTGATTTTAAAGCTTCTATTGAGAAGCATAATGCTTTGCTGTCTGAGATCTCCAAGCTAAAAACTGATTTTGAAATAAAAACTAGTAAACTGGACAGCTTCCATAAGTTGGAAACTGCACTTGATGAATTAAAACACATCAATTCCATTTTATTAGAAGAAAAGAGAGAAACAGACACAAAACCTGCCAAGCTTCAAAAGATTGTTGACTCTTGGTGCCAATCTACACAAAAAGTCAATCATTGTACCAGTTAACAGATCCCTGCTCAAATATAAGCCTATCTTGGAGGGGATCTCGAGGCAGCTTCAATTGTTGAGATAAATAATCTGGAAAAAGACTTATCCACTCTTGGTGAGCTTCCAAGTCTTTTCATTCAGAGAGTAAATGGAAAGCTAGTCTCAACAAATAGGTTTGTCAGACCTCAAAACACTGACAGCTTGTGTGAAAAAGTTCTAAAAACTGATGATGGAATGTATTCTCCATCAAATCAGTCTGCTAAGTGCTCAACTAGGTCACACAAGCAAAAGAATGGAAAACAAGTTCAAACTGCAGCTTTAGACACTAAACCTGTCAACAAGACAGGTTCTGGATCTAAGCTAATGGTAAGAAACCTGTTAATCCTTTTGATGCTCAGCATTTTGAGAAAAAGTTTTCAAAAGGTAAGCAGCCTGCTTTCAACAGGGGTATGTCTCATGTTGCAAGTAAATCTGCTGTGATTTCAAATAAGTTTCTAAATCATAGTGGAAAACTGGTTATAAATAAAGGTAAGTCTTTCAAAACTGAAAACAATGATTATGGTGATAGGCAACATCCATCACATCTTAGTAAGGGCAAAGGCAATGCCATTGCTCAACCTGAGAAAGTTGGGAATAAGTTTCCCAAACCTGTGGAAGGTCAAAGGCCAATCAAACTTCCTATATTTGATCTCTGCCCTTCTAAAAAGAGGAAAGAGGATATAGGTAAAGCTGTTGCTATTGTGCCTTCTACTCAAACTGTTGATTCTTCTAAAATTAATAATAAATTTGCTAAACATGCTGAGAAGTTCAACAAAAATGTTCCAGAAAGTGTTTCTGGAAGTACTTCTTCCAAAAAGTCTAAAAATAGAAAATGCTATAAATGTGGAAAGAAGACACACATGGCTAAAGACTGTCATGAAACTGAGGACATGAGGTCTGCTAACACTGCTAGTTCCAACATTGCAAAACCAGCATTGTTGGAAGTAACATGGTCAATGAGGATAGTATCCAAGCTGATATAATCCAAATAGAAAATATTAGTGTTGATCTAACTGGTCTATCAACAAATGTTGAGAAGAAGGAGAACTCATCATTATGATGAGTTCCCCTAAAAATAACTAACATTTTCCCATGACACTCTGCAGGTTAAACAACCATCCCAGGTTTGGTACTTGGACAGCGGCTGCTCAGGCCACATGACAGGTTGCAAGGACTTTCTAAGGGATCTCAGACCTGAAAAAGGGCCAAAAGTCACCTTTGTTGATAATGTTCAGGGATCCACTGAAGGATATGGAACCCTTCAAGCTGGTGCTGCCATATTCAAAAGAGTAGCCTATGTGTTTGGGCTAAAACACAATCTTGTAAGCATCAGTCAACTGTGTGATGTTGGCTACAAGGTTAACTTTGATGAGCACTTTGGGTACATACTGGATTCCCAGGGAAAACTTGTGCTGTGTGTACAAAGAAAGAAAGGTGTATATGTTGTGGACATGAAATCTGCTGATCCCACAAATGAAACCTGCTTTATCTCAAGAAGCAATGCAAATCTAACTTGGTTATGGCACAAAAGGCTATCACACCTGAAGTTCAAGAATATCAACAAACTTTGTAAGAAAGAGTTAGTAACAGGTTTTCCTTCAATAACCTTTGTTAAGGATAAACTTTGCACTGCTTGTGAGAAAGCAAGCAGAGGAAAACATCTCTTAAATCCAAGAATAATTTTTCTATTGATACTCCTCTCTTCTTAATCCACATGGACTTGTTTGGACCTATCAGTGTCCTAAGTCTAGGAGGTAGAAGATACACTCTAGTAATGGTTGATGAGTTCTCCAGGTTTACATGGGTGATCTTTCTGAAGACCAAATGAGAGGCTGCTAGAGAAATTATTAGATTTATCAAAAAGATGGAAGTGCTGAACTCTTCTCAAGTTAAGCAGCTTAGAAGTGATCATGGTACTGAATTCAGAATCAGTACTCTTGAGGACTTCTGTGAAGAAAGATGGATCTCACAAAACTTTTCAGCTATAAGAACTCCACAACAAAATGGAGTTGCTGAAATGAGAAATAGAACACTCATTGAAGCTGCTAGAACCATGCTGTGTGCATCAGGTTTGCTTCATCATTTTAGGCTGAAGCTGTCAACACTGCCTATTTCACTCAAAACAGATCCTTAGTGGTGAAAAGGTTCAACAAGACTCCCTATGAGTTAATCAAAGGGAGGAGGCCGACTATTAGCTATTTCCATGTGTTTGGATGTCCCTACTTCATTCTGAATCAGAGGGACCAACTGGCAAAATTTGAACCCAAAGCTGATGAAGGTGTGTTTGTTGGAGGTGCTATCTCTAAAGCCTACAGAGTATACAACTACAAAAGAAAGGTGATAGATGAATCTATCAATGTCATCTTTGAGGAGTCTAGGAGTGCCCCCACAAAGCTGTTCCTAAATCAGTTTCAGGAGAATTCATCTTTGATGATCTCATGCATTCCATCAATGAAGAAAAGGACTCAAAAGCTTCCACATCACCAAGAGTGGAACCTATTAATCACAATGGACATGACGATGACTATGTTGATACACCCTGTGTGAATAAGTGTACTAACATAATTAATACATCATGTCCGGAACCAATCAATGCTGATTCCCCTGGATCTTCTGCTGATGTGTTCAACAATAGAGATTCATGTTCAACAGGTGAACAGGGTCAAGATAACAATGTGTCTAAAAATCTTGAAAGTTTTTCTGCAAGACCTGATGAAGATGAAAATGATATAGGAGAATCTTCATTGAGACATGATCCTAAGTGAATCAGGTGTCACCCTAATGATCAGATAATTGGTGACATCAACAAAGGGGTACAAACAAGATAGGACAACTTAGAAAACTTTTGTATGTTTTCTAGCTTTGTGTCCCTGATAGATTCAAAGAAAGTGGATGATGCTTTAAAAGATGCCAATTGGATCACTGTCATGCAAGAAGAGCTGAATTAGTTTGAGAGAAATAAAGTATGGAAGCTGGTCCCTGTTCCCAGAGGTAAAACCATAATTGGAACCAAATGGGTTTTCAGAAATAAGATGGATGGGCAAGGTCATGTCATTAGAAATAAGGCAAGACTGGTTGCTCAGGGCTATAGACAAGAATAAGGGATAGACTATGATGAAACACTTGCTCCAGTGGCCATGTTAGAAGAAAATTGTTTGTTTCTAGCCTATGCTGCCCACAAGAGCATGAATGTATTTTAGATGGTGTGAAGAGCTCATTTTTGAATGGTAAGCTGCAGGAGGAAGTATATGTCAAGCAGCCTCCATGATTTGAAAGTGAACGACATCCAGGTTTTGTCTATAAGTTGGACAAAGCTCTCTATGGTCTGAAACAAGCCCCTAGAGCCTGGTATGACACTCTTACTGATTTCCTTATGAGAAATGGCTACTCCAGAGGTAAAGTGGATACCACATTGTTCATAAAGAAAGTGAAGTATGATATTATGCTTGTTCAAATTTATGTGGATGACAAAATATTTGGATCTACTAATGAGCAGCTATGCAAGAATTTTTCACTGCTCATGAAATCAAAATATGAAATGAGTATGATGGGTGAACCTACTTTCTTTCTAGGATTACAGGTTAAACAAACCTCTAATGGAATTTTTATTAATCAAAGAAATTATACTTTAGATCTTTTGAAAAAGTTTAAATTTAATCAAAGTTCTCCCATCAAAACCCCAATGGCAACTAATGTAAAATTGGATGCTGATGCCAGTGGCAATGCTGTTTCAGTATTAGCTTACAGAGGCATGATTGGGAGCTTGCTTTATTTAACTACTAGTAGACCAGATATGATGTTTACTACCTGTTTATGTGGTAGGTTTCAAGCTGATCCTAAGGAATCACATCTAGCTGCTGTAAAAAGAATATTCAGATACCTAAAGGGTACACCAGGTTTGGGTATTTGGTATCCCAAAGACTCCAGCCTTGAACTAATCGGTTATTCAGATTCTGATTTTGCAGGATGCAGGCTAGACAAGAAAAGCACAACAGGTGGATGTCAACTCCTTGGTGGAAAGTTGATCACTTGGTGTAGCAAGAACCAGAACTCCGTAATTCTACTGCTGAAGCTGAGTACATTGCTGATGGAAGCTGCTGTGGGCAAATTCTATGGATGCAGCATGAGCTTGAGGATTATTGACTTGTATATAGGAAAACTCCTATTTTGTGTGATAATACAAGTGCCATAACTATTTCCAACAATCCAGTCTTTCATTCCATAACAAATCATGTAGAAGTCAGACATCACTTCATCAGAGATCACCTCCAGATAGGTAATATGGAGGTAAGTTTTATTTCCATAGATGAACAGCTTGCAGAAATCTTCACCAAATCTCTTTGTGAAAACAGGTTTAATTAATTTGTAAGCAAGCTAGGCATGTTAAATAAAAGTGACTAAGTGTCATTGATGCTCCAAAAGATCGTATGTTCAAATTGTTCAGATTTCTCAGAACAGCTTGGACAGAACATGCTCTACTTGTTCTGTACTTAGCCAATTTCTTAAAACTTAGATAGCTTGGATGTATTACAGGCTTGACAAAATATGTTCTGATCTCAAACCTGTTCTGTTGTACAAACCTCTAAGCTGCTCACTCTTTCAACCTTTCATACAAGACATTGTCTTGTAACCTGATCAGCTATTGAACAGAAATCTGTTCTCATCTAGCTGAACAGGTTGAATGAACAGCTTGGGGATGATCAGTTTATGATGAAACCTGCTCATCATAGGTTTGAACAACAGCTTAGAACATTAATTTCACTTACCTTTCTTCATAATTAAGTTACTTAATTTATGTATTTATTTAACTTAATTACCTGCAGATAATGTTTGTTAACGTGTGTTAGTAGTTAAAAATGGTCAAGTGGTCTGCAACCGTTCAGACATGCAAACCGTTCCGTTTTCCGTTAATGAACATTTCAAATCAACCGCTCAAACCTTTCTCTCTCCTATTTACCCACATTCAAATCCTATAAATACCTCCATCACTGTTTCGTCTTCTTCTTCTTCTCTACTGCTTCCATAACTTCCTAAAAAACCCTAAATCGACTAAGTGTCAAGCAATCCTTCATCCTACTACTTTCCAAATGACTCACCAAAACAACCCCCTGCTACCAGTATTCGTTGGTGGCGATGTTCAAAAACATTCGTCTGTCACCACAATGCTCACTCTCAAACCCACCAACTACATAGTTAACTTAACCATTCCCAAAAACTATGTGGGAATGGAATATGAAAAAATGGTGGAGTTTCTGCAAGTTCATCCCCTACACTATGCTATGACTGGCTCTCCTGGTGTTCTGTACCAGGAGATGGTTTATGAGTTTTGGTACACCTGTTCTTATGATCCTTCAACCAAAACCATCTGGGGAACCATCCTCAATGGGTCTCAAACCATTGAGATAACTACTGCTCTTCTCTGGGAAGTTTTCATCTTCCTGTTGTTGAAACCTATGATAAACCACAGCCTGAGAATGATAAGATGGGCAACTTGCTGCGCTTCTGTGGCGTAACAGCACCAAAAGTTGGGGCTACACTCTTCAGAAAAGATTTATCACCAACTTACAGTTTCCAATTTGCCTCTGTGGTGATGTCTTTTGGCTGCAAAGTTGGTTCCTTTGACCAGCTTAGCAAGGATGAAATTCCTATTGTATTGTAGTTTGTGGACGAGACTACACTGAACATGGCCAGAAGGATTTTCGTGAATTTGAGAAACTTAGTGCAGCAAGAACATCAACCTGCTGTTGTAAGATACCAAAGGTTTCTTAGCCTCATCTTCAAACATATCTGTGGTGAGCATCTCTACAACTCTCAACCATTGTTAACCATTGCTGCATTCTCTGTCATTGGGAATAGAGTCTTTTATACTCCGGTGCTAAACAATGAGCCTCCTCTATCTACCCTAATGAGGAGGTTACTTGGTTTGGTGGAAGGACCCACTACTATGAGGGTGGATCCAGTGGCTGCTCCCAAGAGAAAATCCAAATCCAGGCCCAAGGTGGTAAAAAGGGGCCTAGAATCGACTAAAGCTGAGCCTGACCGCAAGAAGGCTAAAACAGTTAAGTCTAAGTCTGCCCCATCAGCCTTAGTGACTGAGGGAGAGCAGACTTCTCACCTTGGTTCATCTATTGAACCTGAAGCCTTTGTGGCTCGTGCCTTTGTGGCACCTGAAACCAAGGAACATTCTGACCCTCTTGTTCCCAACCCAGTCTCACCACCAGTCCAAAGAAAAATTCCTGCCACTTCTCCTCAATCCTCCACCATGTCTCAATACTCAAGGAGAAAATATCTAGCTAGGAAGAAACCAACATCACTTACTAAACGCTCTAACCCCTCTCAACAGGAGTCAATTGACAAAGAAGCAACCCCTGCTGCTTCTCCTATTTTGGGAGAAAGTTCAGCACATTTGGAGCAGGCTTCACTCCAACAAGAGTCAACCCAGAGTCAGCCTAGACCCTCTGGTTCCTCCCAACTGTACAAAAGGAGACTACCACATCCACTATCCCAGCCTCCCAACAGGCTGAGGATATTGAAAGACAGGAGTCCACTCCACTCCATACTGAGTCCACATAGTCTCCATTTCATACTTTTATTACACCATCTGAGTCAGCATGAGGTGTCAAAGCTGCTGGAACAGACCATCCAACAGATCAACCTCATACTTCTGCTCCTGGTGATGCAGCTGTTGTACACCCAACAGCTGTTGATGGATGTAACATCCCTAATTTTAGGTACATGTAATTTACAAATTTTAAGGACTCAATTATTGTATTAATGGATTATTATGTCAATTTAAGCTAATTTCAATCATAATATCGGTTTAAATAAGAAAATACGAAGTTGAGGGGTATAATGTGCAAAGTGACAAAATAACAAATAAAAGCAGAATAAAGGTTCATTTTACATATTTCACACACTCTCTCTCTACCCGTCTCCCTCTTTCGCTCACCAAGAACCTACGGGTTCTTCATCTAAACTCCCAAGAACATCAAATTTGAAGCAGAAAAGTTGAAATCAAGTAGCAATTGCAGGACTATAACTACTACAATTTGAGGCGAGATTCACTCAAACTTGGGATTTTTGAAGTTTTTTGCATCGGGTTTTATAAGAACCGAATCATAAGAGTTTGATTCTGTATGTTATTGCATGTTAGATATTATAGTTGCTATGTTAAAATCGAGTGTTAGTGAAGCAGTATACCAAGTTTCAGATTCTAATTCCATTTCTAAGTATGATTTTGAAATAAGTGTGTGTTTTAGTGTGTGTGTTCATCGATATTTGATGAAAAATGGACACAAATGGGTTAATTTGGTATGTTAGTGTTATATTTTAAAGATAAAAGATAGCATATAAGCTCATATTTGCAATATTAGACTCAAATCATGCAAAAATGGTCAAAAAGGAAAATCTGGAAATTGTTGGAAATTTTATAAGTAAGAACTCGGATCTGATGAACTCGGTTCAAACCATCCGAATTCGGGTCCATCCCAATCCGGATCCATCCGAGTTCGGACTTGCATTCCATTTCGGACCCTGCATAATTCGGACCTCAACTCATTTCGGACCTTGCCCATTTCGAACCAATGCCCAATTCGGACATCAACCCTATTTCGGACCAATAGTGTTTCGGACCATCCGAATTCGGATGTCGTCCGAATTCAGTTCCAGTTTTACTTAATTTTCAGAATTGAAGTTTTAATCAATTACTGACATAAAATCACTATTACACTGACTTGACAGATCATTGTGGTGTTATCAAACACACATTGATTCAGAGACAAATCACACTGTACAAACCACTGTGAGTAATAGATTATCATTCTAACATTTATTGTCTTTGCATTCACGTTTTACATATTCAATGGCATGTTCACATTGTTCATATACATCAATTGGCACTCATGAATGATTTGTTGTTATGATGCACACTCGTACTTGACATGTAACACACATGTAGCCAGCGTTCGTTTGAAAGTGCATCTATTTACATCATGCTTGCACTGCATGATCATTACTTCACAATCTGATGCGTGGACTGGGGCTGACAGCAGGCCACTGTCGGGGACTGATTATTCCACTCGTTATCCTGGTCAGGTTCGGCACATCCCCGATCTGCATTTGAACTGCCAACCCCATTCTTGCACAGCATGGTTTTCACATACATTGGGGCTTACACTACCCGTACTCACACTATGCTTGTAAAGAAATTGTTTGTATCATCTGTTATCTCACTAAGCATTAGCTTATTTTTGACATACAATGTTTTCAGGCAAAGGCAAAGGTGTAGCTGGACCTTCATCTTAGGCAATCCATTTCTTATCTCGGTGTCCTTAGAAGCTAATTGTACACAGATGTTTGTAGCTTTGGGCAGGGATATTATGACTTTAAAACAAATTATGATGTTGTAATAGTTAGACTTAATCACTGTAGACATGTACTTTTATTGCTTTATTGTGGAACTACTTAAATAAGAATTAAGTATCAATTTTATTTATCATGTTAATCATTGGGTTGTGTGTTGATCCTGGTGATTCCAAATATTATACTATCAAAATGTGAGGACGTCATAGTTTGGTATCAGAGGATTAGTTTGAGTTTTCAAGTGTCCGCGATGACTTGGACTCAAACTTAGGTTATGATATTAGAATGGACTTCTAGGAAATGATCTGAACTAAGATAGGATTGACATGCACATGGGGACAAATAAACGGTAACTGTAAACACTTAGGACTTATAAATAAATGTTCTAAATATAAATTGTTATATTTCAGAACATGTCAAGAGACGATATGACTCCTCAACAGATGTTCCAGATGATGCAAGCTCTTATGGTACAGAACAATGAACTATAATCCAAAAGAATGGCTGAGCAGGCTCAGTCATTTGCGGACCAATTAAGGGCCAGAGAAGAGGCCGAAGCGAAGCGTAAAGCTGATATAAGAATGATTAAGATTACCACTCCCGAGGGTCGAGACATTTGCATTTATGGTGACATACACAAAGGCGACTTATGCCTTATGTCAATTGCAAAAGCCCGAAAGCACGTTGCCAAGGGTTCTTCTGCATATTTAGCCTACGCTGTCGATGCTAAGGCTGAAATTCTATCTCCTTCCACCATTCCAGTTGTTTCTGAATTTACAGATGTCTTTCCAGAAGATGTCTCGGGATTGCCACCGGATCGTCAAGTGGAATTCCGCATTGATCTCATTCCCGAAGCTGCTCCAATAACAAAGGCTCCATACTGTTTAGCCCCTGCAGAAATGCAGGAAATGATGAAGCAGTTACAGGAGCTGCTTGACAAAGGTTTTATCCGCCCAAGTTCATCTCCTTGGGACGCTCCTGTTCTGTTTGTCAAGAAGAAAGATGGCACACTGTGAATGTGCATCGACTACAGAGAACTCAACAAAGTCACAATCAATATCAAAATACCCATTGCCCTGGATTGATGATCTCTTCGACCAGTTACAAGGCGCAACTTAATTCTCACAGATTGATCTTCGTTCGGGTTATCATCAGCTCAAAGTGCATCCAGATGACATTCCTAAAATGGCTTTCAGAACTCGTTACGGACATTACGAGTTTCTGGTGATGCCGTTCGGTCTTACAAATGCCCCGGTTGCTTTCATGGATCTCATGAACAGAGTCTGTCGGCCAATACTCGACAAATCTGTTATCGTGTTCATCGATGGCATTCTCATCTATTCAATGACCAAAGAGTATCATGCAACACATCTGCGAGAATTGCTAGAGTTGTTGCGCAAAGAGCGACTTTATGCCAAATTCTCGAAATGTGAAGTCTGGTTGAGGCAGGTACGTCTCAACATTCCAAACAATTTCATGATCCTTATACTCAATTATAAACTCTTTGTTAACTTGTACCTACTCAATATTCAATTCAGATCCAATTCATGGGGAACGTGATATCTGGTGCTGGGATTGCTGTTGATCCTGCAAAGATCGAAGCTATCCAGAACTGGGAATCACCTCGCAACGCCTCAGAGATTCGTAGCTTTCTGGGATTGACTGGTTATTACCGCCGATTCATCAAAGACTTCTCCAAAATAGCTGTTCCTCTCTCTAAGCTTACTCGCAATAACACAACTTTCTTTTGGAAAGAAGAACAACAAACAGCTTTTGACAAACTGAAGAATCTGCTAAGTGAAGCACCAATTTTAGCCCTGCCTGAAGGGAACGAGGACTTCGTAGTCTACACAGATGCATCAGGCATGGCTTTAGGAGCAGTGTTGATGCATAGCGGAAACGTCATAGCATACGCTTCTAGACAGCTCAAACCGCACGACAAGGATTACTCTTCTCATGACCTAGAGCTAACTACTACGACATTCGCTCTCAAACTATGGAGGCATTACTTGTATGGAACCAAATGTCAGCTCTACACCGATCATAAAAGTTTGAAGTATATATTCAGTCAGAAGGACATGAATATGAGGCAGAGAAGGTCAATGGAGTTGATCAAAGATTATGACTGCGAGATCTTTTACCATCCCGGGAAAGCCAACGTAGTGGCTAATGCCCTAGGTAGGAAAGCATATTGCAAGGCGTGCTGTTATGCCTTGACCTCTACAATTCTGACATCAACAATCATAGATGAAGTAAGGGCTGCTCAAATGCAGGCCTTAAAGGAGGAAAATATCAAGAACGAAGATGTCATAATTCAATTACCAATAATGCAAGATGATGGAACCGGACTGAAGGGTGTTTACGGCAGAGTATGGGTTCCTAAGTTCGGGAACATGCGAGATGTAATTCTAGAAGAAGCTCACCAATCCAAGTTCTCAATTCTTCCTGGTAGCAGGAAAATGTACAACGACCTGAAAGCCGATTTCTAGTTTCCAGGATTGAAAAGAGACGTTGGGCAATTTGTAGAAAAGTGCAGAACGTGCAGACTAGTCAAAGCAGAGCACCAGCAACCCTATGATAGTATGCAACCTCTTCCTATCCCGGAATGGAAGTGGGACCATATAACTATGGATTTCATAACAAAGCTGCCAAAAACTCGTCGTCAACATGATGCCATTTGGGTCATCGTTGACCGTCTGACAAAATCTGCTCACTTCATTCCTATCCGAGAAACCTATTCACTGGACCGTCTTGCCCAGATATACTTGAACGAAATTGTCATCAGGCATGGTGTGTCTAAGTCTATTGTCTCTGAACGAGATAGTAGATTTACTTCCAACTTCTACGCTGCTCTGCAAAACGGTCTTGGTACTCATATCACAATGAGTACTGCTTATAGACCTCATTCTGACGGACAAAGTGAAAGAACAATCTTAACTCTGGAAGACATGCTCAGATCCTGTGTCATGGATTTTGGTGGTAACTGGGACGATCACCTCCCATTGGTTGAATTCTTCTACAACAACAGTTAGCATTCCACAATCAAAATTGCACCATTCGAGTTCCTGTACGGAAGGAAATGTAGGACTCCAACCTATTGAAGGGAAATAGGAGAAACTCCAATTGCTGGTCCAGCTTTGCTACAATAAACAAATGAAAAGATCCAACTAATTCGATAGTACATGAAAACGGCACAAGATCGACAAAAGAACTATCACGATCGCCGTCACAAAGCAATAGAATTTCATAAGGATGATTGGGTCTACTTAAAGGTTTCTCCGATGAAAGGTGTTACAAGATTCGTAAAGCGAGGAAAGCTATCTCCTCGGTTTGTCGGGACCCTTTCGAATCATTTAAAGATTTGGGAATCAGTCCTATCAATTGGACTTGCCGGAGGAATTGTCAGGTGTTCACCCAGTCTTCCATGTTGGATACTTAAGAAAGAGTCTGGTGCTCGAAAGGGAACCATGGACTCATCATTTAGAAATAAAGATTGACAAACGGCTAAGGTTCGTTGATGAGCCGTAGTGCATTATGGAAACAAAAGTCAAGAAACTACGGAACAAGGATACCAAGATGGTGCTGATCAAGTGGAAGCATCATAGGGGAGCTAATCACACTTGGGAGTCGGAAGAAGACATGAAGACTAAGTACCCTAGTCTGTTTAGCAAAGCATGACTTCACGACCGAACTATAGGCGTGTTGGAGCCCATGCTGTAACATCCCTAATTTTAAGTACATGTAATTTACAACTTTTAAGGACTCAATTATTGTATTAATGGATTATTATGTCAATTTAAGCTAATTTCGATCATAATATCGATTTAAATAAGAAAATATGAAGTTGAGGGGTATAATGTGTAAAAGTGACAAAATAACAAATAAAAGGAGAATAAAGGTTCATTTTACATATTTCACTCTCTCTCTCTCTCTCTCTACCCGTCTCTCTCTTTCTCTCACCAAGAACCTATGGGTTCTTCATCTAAACTCCCAAGAACATCAAATTTGAAGTAGAAAAGTTGAAATCAAGTAGCAATTGCAGGACAATAACTACTACAACAAACAATTTGAGGTAAGATTCACTCAAACTTGCGAATTTTGAAGTTTTTGCTTAGGTTTTTATAAGAACCGAATCATAAGATTTTGATTCTGGATGTTATTGCATGTTAGATATTATAGTTGCTATGTTAAAATCAAGTGTTAGTGAAGCATTATACCAAGTTTCAGATTCTAATTCCATTTCTAAGTATGATTTTGAAATAAGTGTGTGTTTTAGTGTGTGTGTTCATCGTTATTTGATGAAAAATGGACACAAATGGGTTAATTTGGTATGTTAGTGTTATATTTTAAAGTTAAAAGATAGCATATAAGCTCATATTTGCAATATTAGACTCAAATCATGCAAAAATGGTCAATAACGAAAATCTGGAAAATGTTGGAAATTTTATAAGTAAGAACTCGGACCTGATGAACTCGGTTCGGACCATCCGAATTCGGGTCCATCCCAATCCGGATCCATCCGAGTTCGGACATGTATCCCATTTCGGACCCTTCCTAATTCGGACCTCAACTCATTTTGGACCTTGCCCATTTCGGACCAATGCCCAATTCGGACTTCAACCCTATTTCGGACAAATAGTGTTTCGGACCATCCGAATTCGGATGTCGTCCGAATTGAGTTCCTGTTTTACTTAATTTTTAGAATTTAAGTTTTAAGCAATTACTGACATAAAATCACTATTACACTGACTTGACAGATCATTGTGGTGTTATCAAACACACATTGATTCAGAGACAAATCACACTGTACAAACCACTGTGAGTAACAGATTATCATTCTAACATTTATTGTCTTTGCATTCACGTTTTACATATTCAAAGGCATGTTCACATTGTTCATATACATCAATTGGCACTCATGAATGATTTGTTGTGATGATGCACACTCGTACTTGACATGTAACACACATGTAGCCAGCGTTCATTTGAAAGTGCATCTATTTACATCATGCTTGCACTGCATGATAATTACTTCACAATCTGATCCGACCTGGACTGGGGCTGACAGCAGGCCACTGTCGGGGACTGATCATCCCACTCGTTTTCCTGGTCAGGTTCGGCACATCCCCGATCAGCATTTGAACTGCCAACCCCATGCTTGCACTTCATGGTTTTCACATACATTGGGGCTTACACTGCCCGTAGTCACACTATGCTTTTAAAGAAATATTTGTTGTTTGTATAATCTGTTATCTCACTAAGCATTAGCTAACTTTTGACTCACAATTTTTTCAAGCAAAGGCAAAGGTGTAGCTGGACCTTCATCTTAGGCAATCCATTTCATATCTCGGTGTCCTTAGTAGCTATTGGTACACAGATGCTTGTAGCTTTGGGCTGGGATATTATGACTTTAAAACATATTATGATGTTGTAATAGTTAAACTTAATCACTGTAGACATGTACATTTATTGCATTAGTGTGGAACAACTTAAATCTGAATTAAGTATCAATTTTAATTATGATGTTAATCATTGGGTTGTGTGTTGATCCTGGTGATTCCAAATATTATACTATCAAAATGTGAGGACGTCATAAAGGACCCTCATCCCAAGCTAATGAACCTGAGGGATTGGACCATCCCTCTGGTGAGGCTGCTCCCCAAATGCACATTCCATCATCAGGTTTCACCACTGATGATGTTGAAATGCACATCCCTTCTCCCCATGAAGAGGTGCTTGAAAACCGAGGTACTACTAAGGGAATCACCCCTGGTCTTACTGAAGGTGCTACAACACAAGCAGCATCTGAAAGGCCACCAACTCCTACCACTTCACCTAATGATGCAGATATAGCCAGTGTTGAAGGTTCCTTTGACCCTTCGAAGCTAGGCCGTCTAACTTATGCCCAGGCTATGGAATTACTCTCTAAAGTCTCCCTGCCTTCCCCCACTAATCCACAAAACCCTACATCTTCCCCATCACGATCACATTCACATTCCTTACCATCTACCCGATCCAAACAATCCACACATACTCCTCCATACCCCAAAGATCTTCCTCTGAAGAATCTGCTATCTTTGCTGACCAACAAAGTTGGTTCTTTGGAAACCTCAATGACCTCCCTACCTTCTATCATATTAGACTCTGTGTCTCCTCAGCTTAAGGGGTTCCTTGATTCATTAAGGACTTCTTTTCCAACCCCTGCTCCCCAAGCTGATCAATCCTCTCAGCTGCTTGCACTCACCGCACAACTGCAAACACTCTCCCCTTCCCTCTCAACAAGTCTTTCTACCCAACAGGACTTTGTGTCCTCCCTGGCATCTGGTTCTGAACAGCTGTCAGCTCTACTTGACACCTGCACAAACACTCTCCCTTCCACTTTGGCCAGCCTGAACACCTTAGTGGTCTCGCTGTCCAATTCTGTGTCATCAAACCTTGATGATATGCAAGATTCTCTTGAATTAAATCTTGCACAACTTCAAAGTTTGTTTTTCATAGCTTCTGACAGGGAAGCCATTGCTCAGCTGTCATCTCTTGCTACTTCCCACTCTGCCTCTCTTCAAGCCTGTGTTACCCAACTTGCAGAGGTTAAGGATAACTTGGGTTTCTTAGTGCATAGCCTGGTTGGTTCTAAACCTTCTGCCAAAACTGCTTCCCAGCCTGCTGAATTCGTTTCTTTAGGCGGACCCATTGTTGAAGGCTCTGTGCCATCTCCTTCAAAAGGGGAGAATATATCTGCCTTAAAGACAAAGTTTAAGGGGGAGAAATCTTCATCTCCCTCTAAGGAGAATCAACATCAGTGGGACAAGAAATAGGTGTTTCCCAAACAGGTCCTACTACGGATGTCTCCAAAACAACTGAAGCTGCTCAGCCTACTCAGGTTTAATCTCCAAACCCTGCACCATCTAAGGGGGGAGGAATCCAAACCTGGGGATAGGCCAAGCAGAAGGATACATCTGATATTGGCGCAAACTGATGAAGAAGAGGAAGAGGAAACAGAAGTTGTCATAACCACAACAGCTAAAGGGAAGTGAAAATCCTCAGTAGACCCTGACTATCTCAAAGCTGCTCAACTAAAATTTAATAAGGCTTGGGCCAAAAAAATGTGTCTTCCCATGGAGACTTATTATGAATACAAAGAAGAGCAGCTTTGAATCTTTGAAAGGCTAAAGAGAGAAGAAGCCTCTACTAAAGCTGCAAAGGCCTTTGCATACAAGGAGGCAAGAAAAGCTAAAATGCCTTCCTTGGATGTTCACAGGAAACTGCTAGAGGCTGCAAATGAGTCAGTGGCTGAGAAAGAAGGAGAAAAAGAAAAGGGTGCTCAGGTCTCTGTGATCAAGTCTAAGCCAGCATCCTCCTCTGCAAGAGCCCATATACACTTTGACAACTTGGCAAGGAAGAAATTCTTTGATGTTTCCACCAGAAGGCTTGCCAAGGAAATAATTTTCAAACCTGTTCCCATTTCAAAGAAAGGCAAAAAGTGGAAAATTCAGATAACCAGGCTAGGTGCTGAAGGTCCAGAATTGGACGCATATGAACACACTGATGTTGATCAACTGGGGTACAGAGAATGGGTGGAATTGGCAGTTGCCCTGAGTCAGTTTAAGTCTGAAACTGCTAAGACTATCAGGGCATACGTCAAGACATTCATGGAAAGAGTTAACAATCTTGGCCTGATTACAGAAGAACAAATCAAGGGTACCTTAGTGGTTGAACCCAAGATTAAGGCCAGGAGAAAGAGGAAGGATACTGAGCTGGAAGAACTCCTAATAATGATTGTTCAAGGCGGTCTAGCTATTGAGATTAAGGGAGTAAATCACTGCCTGCCCAGAGGAGTGGAACATGAGCAAGACAAGCTAATAGAGGAACCTGAGCTTGGGGTATTTTTTTGTAGATCCCCTAACAAAGAAAACATGTCTCCAGAGAGCATCTGATCTGCATAAGGTTGGTCTTAAGCAACTCATAGCTTTCAGACTTGCCAACTCCTTCAAACAGTCTTCAAGATGGAAAGTAGCTATCTGGGAAAAGCTCAACGGTATCTATGAGAGAGGAGAGCTTCAACATCCTGACTTCATGTTTCTAAGACATGAAATTGAAGAGATTGATAAAACCATGGAGCACTTCGAACAGATGTTTGAAGAAAGGCCACAATAGCTTGGAGGTCCATCTGCTGCTGAGTAGATGAAGAATGGAAGCTGTCCATAAGTTGGACAGACTTGCCATTATTTGCTCCCACTATCAACAGTCCAATGTTGTTGAAATTTATCCTTGTGCATTAGTTGTACTTCATTACATTAGTTGTAATTTTCTTTACATCAGTTGTAATATACTTTAGTACATTAGTTGTACTTCTGTTAAAACATATGTTGTTTGCAATCAATATCAGTGTATATATATAAGGGAAATTGCGCAAAAAACCTCTAAGTTGGATCATTTTTGCGATTAAAACCCCCAATCATTTTTCATTGCACAAAAAACCTCCAACCGGTTAAAACTTTGTAAATTTTGGTTTTTTTTCAAAAATTCTGACTTGCAACCGGTTTAGCCGGTTGCAACTTGATGACGTGTACAAATTTTAAATAGATTTTTGCGTAAAAAACCTCAAACTTGTTTAGTTTTTTCAATTAAAACCCCAAATCAATTTTCATTTGATAAAAACCCTCCAACCAATAAAGATAATTAAAATTGAGACTTCACTGATTGTATTTTAATGACATGAATATTTATTAAAATTTTATTTATTAAACATAAAATTCGATTCCCAATGAAACCTCCACCCTCTAGGCTAGCGAACCTCACTGCTCTGTCTGATCATATTCGAAAGCTAAAATGGAACATAAATAAACGAAATTGAACATAAAGTTGAAGCTAAAAATGCAACTCGTAAACACGAAATGAAATTGATTCAATTGGCACAATTGAAGTTAAAATTCAAAATTAAACGGCAAAAGTTAATCGAACATACATACATAAAATAAACAACACTGAACATAAAGAGGGGATAGAGTAATCGGAGTTGCGGGAGGTAGAGAAGAAGAGAAAAGGTAAATACTATTGTTGGTTAGAGGTGAAAAAAAAATAGTGAAGAGTTTTAATCGAAAAAGTCACCAATTTCGGGGTTTTTTATGCAAAAATTCCCTTTAAGAATTATATATGTAGTGCCACGTAGGAGCCACGTAAGTCGGGTTTGCCATGTGGACGCCACGTGTGTGCCATGTAAGCATATCAACCAATTATAACCGGTAATGTCCTAATTTCAAAAGATTTTACCGGTTAGAGGTTTTTTGTGCAACGAAAAATGGTTAGGGGTTTTAATCACAAAAATGGTCCAACTTTAGGGTTTTTTGCGCAATTATCCCATATATAAACTGATCATTTACTTTACTTCAATGTTGTAATTTCATTTCAGCAAAATGTATTGTAAAAATACATAGTGATTATTGATAGAATCAGCTTAGACAGATTATTGCAAATAGGGGGAGATTGTTAGGCACAAAAAGACCTCAGTCAAAACTGTTCTACATCTTAGGGGGAGATTTTTAATCAAACCTGTTTGATGCACTTTAAGGTATAATTTAAGGCCTGTTAATGCCTTATTGAAACCTGATAAGTGATTTGCAATATTAGTCAAAGCTGTTTACCCTGTTGCATTTGTTGCAACTAAGGCAGATTGACCAAGCTGTTTTATTCTTTTGAACAAGCTGGACATAAACTGTCTACGCTGCTCTAACTTGTTGAGCAGCTTGGACAAATTCTAAGTGTTCTGTTCTTTGTGAACAGGCTAAACACTTTATGGAATATGTTTCCATGTCCTCATGTATTGTTTTGGACTACAAGATCAGTTTACAAAGTCGAAGACAAAGTGGAAAAACAGAATCTGCAATGACTGTCTACGTTGTTCTGTTACATGAAGACAAAGTGTGTATTCTAAATGGGTGACAAACCATTTCTTATATCAAAATGGCCTTAATAGAAGATGAAAGGTTTAAAGTTTTCATTCCTCTTTTAGTTAAAGCCTTCTACAATAGAGACAAAAAGGAAAAGACAAATATTCTGCAATATAAAGACAATTCTGGTTTGTCAGAACGTGCAGAAAAGTTGTTTTATCTTTTTGGAAAGACATCCCACTATCTCTATGTCCAATGAGGAAGCTTCACTAAGATTCTCAGTGAGAGTATAAAAGGAAGCTTCTAGGTAATGTAAGATAACCAAGAGTGTGATATTCAGATCGTGCAAAGAAGTGTGTTTTCATGCATGCATGTCTGCTTGAATAAAACAATAACGCGTGTCCAAGCTGTTCTTATTCAAGTTGTCCATCTATCAGTCTTGTAAATAGTGAGTTCATCTTAGTGAGTGTATTCATTGTTTCTAGTCTTAGTGTGTCTTAGATTAGTTAAACATATGTTGTTTTCGTCATCTCAGCTTGAACCATTCCACAGTTCATGTTTGTTTGTAACTAACACTTGTTGATAACATACACAAACACTGAGAAAGTGTGTTGAGTTTTAAATAGTTGTATTCATCCCCCCTCCTCTACAGCTTATAGCAAGATACTACGGAAACCTTTTGGGACCTACAAAATCCCTTTCCAAAAATTCAGGCGCATCCTACAACTTCCTCGCCCCAGATGTGTTCCTGGTTAAGAAGAATATGATGAAGAGCTTCCCGAAAAAAATCTGTCATGAGATCCATTCACTTGGATATGACGGACCTCTTGATAAAGCTTCACAATTTTTCAGACGTCGATAGTTAAGGCGTTGGTATTATATGTACTCCATTCATGACAGGTGTCTAACAGTCAAGGCAACGGGAACAGATCGAGGCAACCTTCGCATATTCCACAGTGTTGCCTACAACCGCTTTCATAACTATGACTGGACATTGTGTTCTGAATTGATCGAAGTGATTCAAGCCAAAGGGACGAGGCATGCTAGAAATTTTTTGTCTGCTCAAATATTTCTACCAATGATCATTTCGTATTGCATGACGACAATTTTTGAAATTCGTCGCCGAGATCATGAGATGGCTGTCAGGGACTCCCAGATAAAGTACTTTCATGACCCAATCACACCTCCAGGAATCCCGGTCATGTCGTTGACTACTTTCTTTTGCCAATCCCGAGTCTCAGGCTATTAGGGAATTTAGAGAAAGATTTCTTGCTCCAATGGCCCAGCCAGAACTAGTTGAGCCTGCCCAAGGAGCCCACCCAGAGAGGATCGTTTAGAGGGAGTTGAGCGAGAAATATACAAGAGAGGGGTGATGAAGAGGATAGAGAGCCTGAGGCTGCACCAGAAGAGAGGGGGAGCAACGACACACATTCAACTCACTTACCACCACTTCGAATTAAATCTCCTCATTCTAAAGATGAAGATGAAGACAACGATGACGATGAGACTCCCGGGCTCCTATTTCAACACGTTCACTCGCTTCTCTACGAGAAGTTATCAAGAGTCGAGGGGGAGTTAGAACCATAGTTGAGAGCTCCCAGCCCTCCATAAGTCGGGCTCCTACATCTGATACCGACACCCATCTGTTGGGTGCATGTATTGAAGAAGTCGCCACCAGCCAAGCGACGCAAGAACTAACCCCAGCCATCCAATAATCGGCTTCTCAACAAGCCGGTGTTTCATATTCACATGGGGTTGAACCACAAAATCTATCAACAACTCACTTGGAGTTTGCTGATATTGAAAAAGGTCAGCAACTGCCCCTTTCACCGACTTCACTTCATGCACCATTGAGTCTAGAGCCACTTGAACATTATATATATTTGGTTAGGACACAAGAGCCGACCCTCACGCAATGTCTTTGTGAAGTTGCCGGAACACTCAGAGTCGTTCATACTACAAGTATGTCGGTAATGATGAGTGTAAGTCCTGTCACGACCACCTCACCGCCAACCATTAACACAAGCCATAGAGGGATCTCTTCTGAGACACCTTCTTTGAGAATAGAATGCCTAAGTAGCACCGTGATTCAAGAGGACTTCATGTCCAAATTAGAGTTTACAGCTTTCAAAGGCCTCATGTCACAGCAACTGAGTGACATGTACTCTTTTGTGACACAACATCCATCCAAAGCTACAATTGCAACCCTTGACAATGCAAAAAGTTCATTTCACTCACTTCTCAAGGCATCCCACAACCTCTCGTCCACAAATGCCCTAATTCAGGAGATCGTCAACAATGAAGCATCTGGCTCTTCTAGCCAAGAGGATCCCCTGGTCCAATAGGTGTGTGAGCATTTATATATTATCATTGAATCCTGTCACGTCTCAGCCCAAGGCACTAAATGAAAACATGATGATCAGGATCATCCTGATCAGCATGAGGGGGAGAAACGTGATAGGGCAGCCGGGAAAGCACCGATGGTTTATGAACAACAAGCTCCAACCAGTCCGACACAGCAAGCCCAAGAACTGACACATCAAGCACCAGAACAGTCAACATCAGATCTCCCTGCCGAGTTTCTTGAAGAATCAAAATCAGGAGCTCGGCTAATACTAACAGCAAACGCTAACATTTGCTGAAGACGAAGAAATTCTTATGCTATTGTTCCTCTGAGGACTATTAATCCCAACGATGTTATTAATCCGGATTTTGATGAAGAAGAATAGGAGGCAAGAGCGGTTCAAATTAAAGAAGCATTAAGAATTGAGTATGTCGGTGAAGAAGCGTTACACTAGAAGAGTTTGAATTTGAGATTCCTTCTGATGATCCGGTATCTACTCCACCTTCTACAACTCCAACACCATCTCAGCCAGTCCAACCTCCTTCCATAAGTGCAATGGCTAATCCAGTCATAGCAGACCAGTAATTTGAACCAGTCGGCTCTTCTCGCCGATTCTTGATGTTTCAGGTTTGGTCAGACATCCCTACTCCGTCCTCTGTTGCCCTGAACGTGTTAAAACAAATCACGAGGCTGCAAGCACGAATGACTGAAGGTGCTAGTTCCTCTTAAATGAGAGAGGAATGACACACCAAAATACTAACTTCCCAAGCTCTCAATTTCGTGAAGTAGAGGGTACGAAGTCCGTAAATGGAAGAAAAGTACAAAGAAAATTTTTGTAAAAGAAGTCAAAAAGATCAGAGTTGACTTATTCTAGTCACTAGAAGGGATGGAACAAAGGGACTGATAAGTATATGTTGCTATCATTGGTGCCCTTAGAAAGAGCCGAAATGAGCTGCGAAACAGGTCACATGTAGTCAAGGTTCTTCCGATCAAGTTCGATAAATTTTCTGAGTATATTCTACCCGATCTTTCAAGTTGAACGAGAAGACACATCATTCTTAGAGTTTACAAAAGCTGAATTTGCTAACTTGTTTATACAGGTTCTGGAATTCTTATACTTGCATCTTCTTCACAACAAGAACATGAATTCTATCACAAGGAATGCTCAACAATGTAGTGTTAAGTTTCTGCGCCGAAACCACACATTGTCACTAAGAAAAGCGAATTTGCTTGCACCGAATCAAGATACTCCTAGACTTGATCGTTTACCTATTTCCAAAGTTACCAACGCGCCAACAGTCAGAGTAGTCTATCTCATTTCACAGAGACAAAAGACATTCATGCGTAGAGATGAGCTTGAAAAGTATTCAAACAAGATGCTTTACATGGTGAGAAAGATGCTATTGTTCAGAATAGAAAATCTAAAGGAATCAATCTAGTAGGGGGAGAGACAGTGGGAACTCAATTCGATATTACAATTAGTCAAAGATTTCCAACAAGAAGTCCGAGCCCAACTTGAAGCCGCAATCTGAAAGCTAATCGTAAAGGGGAAAATGTTAGATCTAGAAGTTATGATGGTTTCATGGATTAATTTGTAATAAAAGAAACTTTGTTTTCTGGATAAAGTGTAAGGATGCAAACTTCTATGTAAGTGGGTCAAACACCTAAAAGGTCAACCCATGGGTTAATTTGTTTTTTATTTGGATCCAAGTCATTTACTTTGCTTATAAATAGATTGTAATATGTTTATGTTTCCAAGTTGTAATCGTACGAATTATTGCAGACTTATTGGTTTATATTCAACATTGCTTAATTGTTCTGAAGGTATTATGTTGTTCATCATTATTCATATTGATACTCATATTTTCTTGATGTTCTTGATGAATGGTTGATTATTGTTGAATGCTTAATTTAAACTGGGAATTACAAGAAACAAGCAGAGAAACCTACAGCTGTTCCTTTGGCACTTCTGGCTGAAAATAAAAACAAACATATGTCAAAGAAGTAAAAGATTGTTTTGATTTGTAGCTCATCAGATTCTAAAATAACTGATTCATCAAGTGCATCTGATATAGAAGAAGTTTTATCGGAAGCCAACGAATAATATGCTTCAATACAAAACTGGATCACGAAAGTATGAGCCAAAGTACTATAACTGCGAAAAACTGGGCCACTTTGCCAGATAGTGCAGGAAACCAATGGTGAAAATTTCTAAATATTGTACAAGAATAGCACTGCTGGCTAAGCAAAAGGAAGCCAAAATAGCTTATTTGGTTGAGGACGATCACTGGCTTTAGCTTTCAAATGATGAGGATATACTTTACATGGATGCACATATATGCTTTCCTTTAGTGACATTTCAGAATGTGTAAGAATCTGAAAAGAGTGAGACAACCATGCATGTTGAGGATGAATCTGGGTAGGGCTGATAGATCAAGAAGATGACGAATTGAAAGCTATTGAAGCTAACTTTCATGATGAGGTGAGAGAGGACATTGCATTAATGGTAATTGGAGGTGAAGGTTGCAGCAGAATTGATGAAGATGAAGCATCTGAGAATTTTGAGACACTTGAGGTAGACTCTATTCCTGACTCTGATAATGATACTTTGTTTGTGCTAGAAGATAAACTAATGCAAATAGCCTGTATGCTTAAACTTCTTGTAAAATCTTTAGAAGCTGAGAAAAATAATGCACATTCTATGGAAAATAAATTAAAAACTGAGCATGAACTTGTACTAGAAAAGTCCAACGATAAGGCATTAGCTCTGCAATCCGTTTTCGTAATGTAAGAGAAATTAAACAAGGTTCAAATTGAAAATGATAAACTATGTAACAAAACTAATGACATAAATGTGAAACTTAAATTAGCGAAATTAGAGAATGCTAATAGTTCTGTGCGATATAATTTTATCTTTGAGGAACGAACTAAACTTCACGAAAGGATAAAAACCTTAGAGGATGAGTTTTTAAAAATAAGTCTGACAGATCAACCATTCACTTAAATCAACAAAGAGAAACTGAATTTTATAATTCAAAAGCTGGAATTGGTTGTGAAAATCCTAAGTACCTCACGAAAGCAATTTCATGTTCTCCAACTTTGTATGATACGAGGTACATGAATATAGGTTTAAAGATGTTTTACCTGAAAGCTTTTGAGTAGTTGAATCTGGGGAAGATCTAAAACAATTGAGAGATGATAAAATGCATTATAATTTGGATAATGACATTCTTAATGAAAGTTATAAGAATCAACCAAAACCAGAAGATCCAATTCAGACGTATACTGATAAGCAATTGACAGTAAACAAAGTTTTTTTTTTCTCAAAAGCCATATATTCTAAATTCGATTCTTGAGAATATTAATTCTGGTCTTGAATTTTTTATCCAAAAGGCCTCAATAAAAACCTGTCTATATCATAGGGGAATATTTTTAATCAAACCTGTTTGATACTCTCAAGGGAAGAATTTAAGGGGGCGTTTAGTTCGCAGATTTTTTCTCTTGGATTTGCATTTTGTCAAAGGATTTGCATTATGTAGCATTTGCATTTGTCAGGATTTTGTTAACGAATCTGCATTATCTTATAGAAAAATTTGTTAACCTGAAGAATGCAAGGTAGCTGGGTTTTTAAATAACAAAGAAGGAAGGGATTTACGAAATCCTAGGATTTTTAAATCCTTAATGGAATCTGTGAACCAAACACAAGATTTTAAATGCAAATCCCATTGAATCCCAGGAAATCCACAAACCAAACGCCCGCTAAGGCTTTTTAATGCCTTATTGAATCCTGGTAAATGATTTGCGAAACAAGCCCAAAGCTATTTACGCTGTTACATTCGTTGTAACTTGGCAGACTGTCAAAGTTGTCCATATCCGTTGGACAGGTTTGACATAAACTGTCTAAGTTGTTCATATCCGTTGAACAGTTTTGACCCAACCTAAGTGTTCAGTTCTTTGTGAACATGTTTAACACTTTATGGAATTTTTTTCCATGTTCTCATGCTATGTCTTGAACGTGAAGACCAGTCTACGAATCAAGACAAAGTAGAAAATCAGAAGCTGCCAGTTTCGGCAAAGCTGCTCTGAAGCATGAAGACAAAAAGGATATCTGAAATGGGTGACAGACCATTTCTTATATCAAAATAACATTAAAAGAATAGAAATGGATTAAAGTTGACATTCCTCTTTAAGGTAAAGTTGTGGACAACAGAGACAAAAGGAAAAGATAAAGATTCTGCTACATATGGACAAAATCTGATTTGTCAGACGTGCAGAAAAGCATCCTTGTCTTTTTATAAATACATTCCTCTATCTCTACAACCAATGAAGAAGTTTCACTAAGATTCACCGAGTGAGTATAAAAAGAAGCTTCTAAGGAATTAGAGACAATCAAGAGAGACATCCACAAGCTCAGAACGTGCAAGAAGGAATTGTGTTTTTCATGCATGCAAGTTTTGCTTTCAACTGAGAATAGAATAGTAAAAGTGTGTCTAAGCTGTTCTACATCAAAGCTGTCTGTCCGTGTCTTGTAAAACAGTGAGTGCATCTTAGTGAGTGAATTCATTGTAACTTGTCTTAGATTAGTTGATAGTCCGTTGTTTTTTTCATCTCTGTTTGGATCATTCCACAATCCAAACCTATTTGTAATTAACACTTGTTAATATATACATACCAACTTTGAAAAAAAAGTGTGTTCAAAAGCTTTAATTGAAGAGTTAGAAATAAAACTTGAAGAACAATCGAGGACATCATCTCAATCGGAACAAAAGTCATCAGAATCAACTACTTCAGCTCTTGCTGACACCATAAATTCTAAAGAATATTTTGATTCGTTTATGAATTTGAAAGTGTATCCTCTAGATGAACTTTTTGTCATGATTGATGAATTTATTAAATGTTTACCTTCAAATGAAGCTGTCAAAACTGAGGATCAAGTACAAATTTTGAAAGAAAAATCTATTAAGCCTAAAGTTGAAACAGTTGCATTACTTTCTTTAAAAACTAAGGATAAAGAAAAAAATGTTATGTTAGTACATCCTGTGTGACGATAGCAGTCTAAGTTTTGATAGCATTTTGTGTAAGTCAAGTAACTTGGTATTGAATATTGAATAGTGTTCGATATATGTGATTATGTGTATTTGATATTGGTTGTTTGTATGTTTGAACTTGATGTAATGTATTACAAGAAGTTCAAACAAAAAGTTCAAATATAAATTCAAAGATAAGTTAAAACATAAGTTCAAATATAAGTTTGATATGTGAGGTTCGAATTTGAGGTAAATTCGAATTTGTCAATGAGGACGAATTCGAATGGGCCTTGGGCCTGATTCGAATTTGTCCTAGACAAATTCGAATCTGTCAGTATCATTAAGGGTTAATTCGATTAATTATCAGACTTTTGCAGACGTTTATAAGAACGATTAGCAAAGGCGATCTCGAACTTGCAAGTTTCCAGAGAGTTGTTTCGGAGAGAATCATCGTGTAGGGGCGTTCTAAGTTGTTCATCTATCACTGTGGTAGTCTCCGTGTTTCCATGTGTGTGATCTTGCCGTCAAGCCGCTAAC
Source organism: Centrapalus pauciflorus (assembly GCA_020465985.1). Taxonomy (NCBI): domain Eukaryota; kingdom Viridiplantae; phylum Streptophyta; class Magnoliopsida; order Asterales; family Asteraceae; genus Centrapalus; species Centrapalus pauciflorus. The sequence goes on along the minus strand of JAANYP010005868.1, from coordinate 43,307 downwards.
GAGGATTCTGCACTCGTTGGACGGTGTCGTGTCGAGATAGATCCGTAGAGTCAAGACCTTACAAGTGGTATCAGAGCCTTTGGGTGTTCTTGGTGTTCTTCGTCTTCATAAGCAACATCCTAGGTTTCTTGACGTTTTGGACGGTTAATATCACGTTTTTGGAGGTTACTCGAGTTTATCAAGTCAGATCTCGGAAAATACTTTGTAGTAGTTCAAGTTTTTGATCGAAAAAGTATTTTTACTCGGAAAAATATAGGTTTAATCTGAAAACTTGAAAAACTTGAAGTATTAGCCGTTTTTCGAACTTGCGGCGTCGAGTTTATTAAGGGGGTATTAGGGTTTACTCATTTTCGAGTTTGTCAGAAAATACGCTCCTTTCGAGGTTCCTTAGGGTTTGATTCGAGTTTGGCCAATTCGAATTTGCTGGCTTTCGATTTTACTCTAAAATCGAATTAGGATTTCGAATTTACTTGAACCTTCGAGTTTGTCTATAATTTCGAATAGAGTTGGACTTCAAACTTGATTTCGAATTTAATTCCAAACTAGTTTAAAATTAATTAAATTTGAATTTATTCAAATTCGAAAGAGTTAATTTAAATTAATTTCGAATTAAATTAATTAAGTTTAAATTCAAAAATATTTGAAACAATGACAAGTCTACAGAGGTTCATTGAGATGGATCACGAGGTCGGAAAAGCGAATTCACCACCTAAGTTGATGAAATTGGAAGATTACTATTGGTGGAAGGATAGGTTCGCTGACTCGCGAGGTTTAATGATATGCGGATGTGGATTTGTATAGATGAAGGATACATTCCACCAACGGCTGAGATTGAAGGACGACAAAAGATCGTGCGATATTCAAAAATGAAAGATGATGATAAGAAGCTGTATGAGGCCGAGAACCGGGCATTCGCTATCATTAGAATGGCGTTACCTCAAGAGATCTTGCACACTTTCCGCAATCATAAAACAGCAAAAGAGCTGTGGGATTCTTTGGAGAAACGGTGTGAAGGTAACCCGGGAGTCCAAGAAGAATAGAATGGAAATGCTCAAGCAGCAGTTCACGATCTTCAAAGCCTTGAAGAACGAAAAGCTGGATGAGACTATTACAAGATTCTATCATTTGCTAACTGAGTTAGACAGCCACGATGTGGAGTATAGTGAGACTAAGAGGATTGCAAAAATTCTGGATGCTTTACCTGCCAAATGGGAAATGTATGTGGCACTGATAAAGCATGATGAAGACAAGTTCTATACTCTTACTCTAGACAGTATAATCGGAACGCAGAGGGCTTATCACTTTGAATTGCTTAAGAAGGAAAGGGATTATGAACAAGTACAGGATCCGGACATGTACTTTGGGAAGTCCAAATCTTTGGGGGCAACTGATGTGAAAACAGCTACAGCATTCTTCTCGGGAGAGACATCGACACCGGTTGAATCAGAAGACTCAGGGAGTAGGGCTTTCTTAGGGTTTACTAGACCAGAAGAAAAGCAGAATCAGGCTACATCTACATCTACATCTCAAGGGTATTCAAAAATGCCTATGAGCGCAAAATCAGCTGAAGACCATCTGAATCTATTGGCTTCATTCGTGGCTGCTTACGGCAATTGTGTTCAGGGAAAAATCAACGATCCTTCGCTTTGGGATGAGGATTACGATCAGGTAGATCCTGATGATCAAGAAGCGATGGATCTGCAATGGCAACTGGCCATGGTAACTCAGAGAGTTAAAAGGTTCATCAAGAGAACGGGCAGAAACCTTAGCGTTAGTAACAATAAGATTGGGTTTGATAAGTCCAAGGTTAAGTGTTACAACTGCCAAGGGTTAGGACACTTCGCTAGAGAGTGTCAGAGACCGAAAGTAGAAAACTACCAGAACCAGTATCAGAATCAATCTCAAGGGTGATATATGCCAGGTAGTTCAACCAGTCAGGCAAATATAGTTGGTCTGTTATCCAATGTCACATCAGACAGACAGCTAGATGGAACTTATGACTGGAGTACACATCCAGAGTCGAATGCTAGAGCCTTTATGGCTGAAGTAACCGAGACTGGAAGTGATGGAGCAAAGCAAAAGACAGGGGACAACAATCAGAATGAAAGCAGTCCGATGTGGGTAGAAAAGTCAGAAGATCAGACGATTCTGGAGTTCGCCGCACAGATGGCCTACGTGGAATCAGATCATGCCAAGGTAACACTGAACTTTTCTCTTTTCCATGATTTATGTGTTTTGTGTGCTACGTCTAAAGATAGGTTAAATTTAGTACTTGAATCACATCAAACTATATCCTCTCAGAATGAATCATTAAAATTTGACAACGCTAGCTTAATAGATATCAAGGAAGACCTTTGAAATAAGCTTAAGGCAGATGCACAAGATGTCATAGTTCTAAAGGACAAGCTGAGCGAATAGTGTGTTAGATTAGAACTGATGTATGAACGTGTTGAGGCATTGACAAAAGAGCTTAAAATCAAAGAGGTAGAGCTAGCAGAATCTAAGGTAAAGGTAGCTGAGATCAACAGTAAACTTGAAAAGTTTAGGAACTCATCACTCAACCTAGGGAAGATCTTAGATGCACAACGTCAGTCTAAGAAGCCTGTAGGTCTAGGGTATCATGAGAGTCCTCCACCTTTCAATGATAAGTACGTACCTCAAGCTCAGGAAAAGACTAAAAAATCAGTTGAATCAGAGGAAAAACCTGAACCAGTGTCTGAAATTGCTAAAGAAAAAGAAACTAAGGTGACCACTCATAATGTCCAGATTAAGAAGGTTAAATTTTTGCCATCCTCTAGTGAAAAGCCTGTAGGACAACACAAAATTGACTTTAATGATCAGTAGGAGGAACCAGTCACTATAGTTGAAACAAAAGAACCAGACACTAGTGAGACACCTAAGTCAAAGGGCACACATAAAAAGTCGATTGACAAAATGTCTTGCTTTAGATGTCACGAAAGGGGGCATGTTTCTTCTAGTTGTCCACATAGTAAAGTAGATTCTACACCTAAAACTGGAAAGCCGGAACAACATAAGCCTTCTATAAGTGTTGCATGCACAAGTAGTTCTCATAATAACGAGAAAACTGTGCAAGCTGCACCAAAATCTGCTGTGAAACACACACCTGTGTCAGGTCGACCCAAAGAAGTGATTAGGACTAATTCACCAAATAGAGTCACTAATCAATCTAGGTCAGGACCGCAACAGAAACATAGGAGTACTACACCTAGCGGAGCTTACACTCCGGTTAGGTCCCACACTCCTGTAAGACATCAAACACCAGGTAGAGCTCAGGGATATCAATCGGAATTGCCTTATAATCGAACTTATTCCAGAGCTCCACAGCAAATGCCTACACAAAGGCCGAGAGTGAACTTAAATAACTCCGCACCACAACAGACTCAAAATAAAAAACCCAAGTCACCTGAAAGGAGAGATGGGTATTTGAAAGAGTTCAAGTATGTGGACGAGAATGGTATTACCAAGTCAGTTATGGCTTGGGTTCCCCGTGATAACTAACCTATTTTCTTTCATGTGCAGGAGATAACTACAGGTCCAAACAACAAGTGGTTCATCGACAGTGGTTGCTCCAGGCACATGACTGGGGAAAGAAGTCTACTCGCAGACTTCAAGGGAGGGAAACGGGGCTTTGTATCATTCGCTGGAAATAAAGGAGGAAATATCACCAGTACTGGAGTGGTCACTAATGGGACTATCAAATTGGATCAAGTTTATCACGTTGATAAACTGGTTCACAATCCCATTAGTGTATCTCAAATCTGTGATAAGAAGAACTCAGTACTTTTCACTGATATTGAGGCGTTAGTGCTGAAACCGAAATTCAAAGTACCTGAAGAATGGATACTGATGAGGGCTCCAAGGAAGAATGACCTGTACATGCTCGACATGAACAAGCCGGAATCTTCGATGGGACCAATTTGTCTACTATCAAAAGCTTCAGAGACTGAATCGGTTTTATGGCACAGACGCATGGCACACTTGCACCTAAGAAAAATGAACTACATTACGAAAAATGGATTGGTGCAAGGTGTTCCCATGAAGAGTTTTCAGTTCAAGGATAAGTGTCTACCGTGCAAGAAAGGAAAACAACACAAGAAGGCACACAAGTCCAAGACTCAGAACTCAATAGCTGCCACATTCAATTTGTTGCATATGGACCTCTTCGGACCAATCAACAAAAGGAGTATAGGTGGCAGTTGGTATTGTTTGGTTATTACTGACGATTACTCACGTTTTTCTTGGGTTTTCTTTTTAGGTACAAAGGACGAGACGGCTGCCAAGCTCATCGGGTTCTTAGACCAAGTGGAAAATTCTTACGGAACGAGGGTTAAGCGTATCAGAAGTGATAACGGAACAGAATTTAAAAACACGGTTATTGGTGTATATTGCCTATCAAAGGGCATAGTGCATCAATTTAGTGCACCTTATGAGCCACAACAAAATGGGGTGGCCGAACGGAAAAACAGGACTTTGATTGAGGCAGCAAGGACCATGCTTTCGGATTCAAAGCTTCCTACCATGTTTTGGGGGGAGGCAGTGAATACCGCGTGCCATGTTTTAAACCGGGTCCTTACTGTCAAATCATTGAACAAAACCTGTTGTGAAGTTTTGAATAAAAGGCCACCAAATTTAACTGGCTTCAAACCTTTTGGGGTACCATGTACGTTAATGAAAACAAAACATCAACCAAAATTTGGTGAAAAGGCTGACGAAGGTTATTTCCTAGGTTATGTGCCTAATTCACCTAATAAAAGGGTTTTTAATAAATCAAATGGTACAGTAGAGATTGTGTATAACATTGATGTTACAAGTTATACACATGAACCCCAAACTGGTCCGGAATGGATATTTGATTATGACAAATTGTTTGAGTCATTTAACATTCCTTTGGATGGAAATGCAGGTACAATCGAACAGGATATGTCGTCATTAAAACTGAATGACGAGTGTCAAAGTTTTCTGAGGACCACCATTCCATCAACATCCAAGCCTACATCAACTGAAGATAGATCTCCAGAATAAAATGATTCTGAAGTGCCTACAGATGAAAATCAGACAACAAATTATAACTCTGAAGACAGTGTCCATGAGGAAGAAAATATGGAGTCTGAAGTCGTTCCCCCGTTAGGAGAGATAGGATCAAATTTGGGAGATAATCTTAGAGTTCACGAGATAGAAACATCTAGGATTAATAAGAATCATCCTATTGAGAGTATCATAGGAAATCCTAATGCTGGTGTGAGGACTAGGATTAGTTTGAATAACAACACTATGTTGTTGTCGATGATCAATGACTCCGAGGCCTTTCACACTTGCCTCTACTCATGTTTCATCTCGCAAGTAGAGCCGAAAAATGTGCAAATGGCACTAAAAGACAACTCTTGGGTTGAAGCGATGCAGGAAGAACTGTCACAGTTTAGGAAACTAGAAGTGTGGGAGTTAGTTCCGTTACCTCGAGGAGAAGTTGTAATAGGAACCAAATGGGTTTTTAAGTGCAAGAGAGATGATCGGGGTATAGTCACTCGCAACAAAGCAAGGCTTGTGGTAAAGGGTTTCAACCAAGAGGAAGGAATCGATTACAATGAAGTGTTCGCGCCAGTGGCAAGGCTTGAAGCAATTCGTTTGTTTCTAGCTTTTGCTTCCTTCAAAGGTTTCAAAGTCAACTCGACGTAAAGAGCGCGTTTCTTTATGGGAAAATGAAAGAGCTGGTGTATGTGGAACAGCCGTCTGGGTTTACAGATCCGAAATATCCAGAGAGAGTATATCGGTTAGATAAGGCTTTGTATGGATTACATCAAGCACCAAGGGCGTGGTACGAGACTCTATCTAATCATCTTTTAGACAACGGGTTTGAAAGAGGGAGAATAGATAGTACGTTGTTCGTGAAGCGAAAAGGTGAACATTTCATCTTGGTACAAGTGTACGTCAATGATATAATTTTCAGGTCATCAGACGAGCAGATGTGCAGAGACTTTGAAAAGGTAATGAAGTCTGAGTTTGAGATGATTGCGATGGGTGAGTTAAACTTTCTGGGTTTGCAAGTCGAACAGAGGAAGGAGGGCATGTTTATTCATCAGACGAAGTATGTCTACGACATTTTAGAGCACTTCATGGAAGGAACCAAGCTGACTGCTCACTTCAGCACGCCGATTCAAGTGAAACATTATCTCGGACCAGGTACAGAAAGTGATACTGATGTGGATCCGACGTTATATCGGGCCATGATTGGGTCACTCGTGTATTTAACTGCTTCTAGACCTGATATAATGTTTGTTGTGTGTATTTGTGCTAGGTTTCAAGCTAATCTAAAAGAGATACACATGAAAGCTGTGAAGCGGATTCTGAGATACCTTAAGTCGAAACCGAAGTTGGGACTTTGGTATCACGCGGAGGGCGATCTGGAATTGGAGGCATTCACAGATTCAGACTATGGAGGATGCAACTTGAATCGCAAGTCAACAACTGGAGGTTGTCAGTTCCTTGGAGGGAGGCTTGTTTCCTGGCAATGCAAGAAACAGACTTCGGTGGAGGCCGAATATGTTGCTGTGGGTAGTTGCTGTTCACAGGTTTTGTGGATACAACAACAATTGCGGGATTGCGGTTTGACTTATACTCATACTCCTATTAGGATAGATAACTAGTCAACTATTGCAATAACAAATAATCGAGTTAAACACAGTAAAACCAAGCACATAGACATAAGACACCACTTTATTCGTGATTGTGCTGAAAAGAACTTAATTAAGCTGATAAAAGTTGCAACAGATGAGAATAATGCGGATTTATTTACCAAAGCTTTTGATAAGTCACGGTTTGAGTATTTAGTTCAACTAAACGGAATGCGTAATCCAGAGTAAATTGACCTTAGTAAAGTTTATTTCGTTTTATAGCAGTAGAATTTCTTTCTTTTTATAGTATGTTCAGTAGCTTAGGAGAATTTCTTTTTATAGTAAGTTAGTAGGTTATTTTATTTTCTTACTCTTAATTATGAAAAACAAAAGAAAAAAGAGAAAAAACCATAAAATGTTCAAAAAAAGAGATTATCAGAAAATGAGTTAAGTCTTAGATACATAGGTTCAAAGTGACGAAAATTAGCACAGTCTTTACAATCTTTAAGTGTTAAGCTTTCACACATAATGCACCTAAAATTCTAAGTGTTATACATTATCTAGTTTGATATGTTGTTAGGCATAATACACAAAGGGAGTCTCAAGGCTAATAAAATATTCAGAAAAAAGTCAGATGTGTCACTAACTTAGATGTATGACCAAATGGTCTTAATTTTTATGTTAAAGACATACAGACATTGATTCTAAATGAGGTATGCAAACTTTCTAGGGATGTATAGCAACATAAGATACATCTTAAAGAAATGAAAAGAATACAAAAATCATGATACTGAATTGAGAGTCAAAACAAGTAACTCTGTTGTACGTAAGTACAGACCTGTTGCCTCTGGTTTGACTCGAGTTAGCAAGATAAGTCGCTTTGTTGTACATCGGTACAGACCTGTCACCGCTGTCTTGCTAGCTTTAAAATGAACTTTAAGACAAACTAAGACACTCTGTTGTATATAAATACAGAACGGTGTCCGACGTTTGCCTTTTAAAGAAAGTTTGCAATACCGAAAAGTTATAATCATTGTGTGTATGCCTTGATCATAAAAGTATGTCTAAGTATATGAGTCACGTAAGGTAATTTCTTGATAAATAAAAAGGCCAAGGGATATTCCAAAGCGTAACATGTTTAAAGGGAAAATAATACCAACAATTGTCTAGAAATGTGTGTCACGACAAACAATCAAAGGAATCAAAAAATTCTAAGTGTGAAAGTAAAATATGAATGTGCGTATTTGACACCGCTATCTGATTGAACCTGTCTTTGACTTTCTCGCCAAAAATTCTGTTAGTGTTAAGTATAGGTTGTAAATTTAAAAAGTATTGTAAGATTAGTTTAAGTTTGAATTTTGTTACTTTATTTTATTTTATTTTATTTTATTTTATTTTATTTTATTTTGTTTTATTCAGGAAAAATGTCAAAGTTACTGAGGATGCATTCTTAGTTGAATAAATAAACATTGCGTGAAAATATTGTGCTTAGTGTAAATAAATTTTGCATAGTTTGTTCTGTTACACGAAAAAGTTGGAAAAGTTGAGAACGTTGAATTTAATTCAAAATTTTCAAAATTTTCAGTTAAATTTGAATTTAAGACAAAGTCGAATGTTACATTCGAATTTGGCAGTAAATTCAAATTTGGAGACAAATTCGAAGGTGGTTAGTATATATACGTCAACAGTGAACATTCATTATTCACATACTTTCGAATTTAACCCTTCGAGTTTATCTGGTGCGATTTCGAGTTTAGTTCTTTGAGTTTATCGTATTCGAGTTTTCACCTATTCATCGAATTTTTGTACCATGTGTTCGATACTATAGCCAAATCTAGGTATAAACATCACTATTATACAAGATTTAGGAAGTTTTAGACTCAATTTGTGCAAAAATCGACCTATTTTGAGGTTTTAAGGGTTTTGAACATTATGACTCAAAACCACAAAGTTTGAACCGGTGAAACTTCAAATAAGTGGCAAATATCTTCAATTAGGACCTATTAGGACTAATGAATGTGATTTTCTAAGTGTAAATTGGTTTAAATCTTGGATCTTTGTGTTGAAAGTGACGACATTCGAGTTTGTTCATATGCTTCGAATTTGTCCCTAAATTCGAACATGTCATTAAACTCGAATTAAGGTCAATTTCGAACATGTTATTCGAATTTGCTATTAAAATCAAAATGTTTGACTAATTTTTAAGTCAACCTTGTAGAAATTCATAGGTGTTGGATTTTGAACTTACATAAGTTCAAAAAAAAAAAACAAATTTGAATTTAAACAAGTTTATTTTTATTTTGTCACTTCTAATATATTTTAAACTTTAATGTGCAGATATGGGGGATAAAACTTTTATTCAAAAGCATAATATGGTCGTGTCACCAGATCGTGAGCTTCCTGAAGCTCAGGTATTTCGCCAGATGGGGGACTTTTTGGCTAATTCAAGGGTGTCGTATGCCTTTTCTCATAACGTGCAGATCGTGCTACCTTACGTTAGGAAATTTTAGGATCATCTACAAGTTGATTGTACAGTAACTCAGACAGTATTGAGGACTAGAATAGTCTGGTAGCCCCTTGTGTTCTCCGCTAATATGTTGCGCAGGGTTTTGCAGCTGGGATCAGCCGAGCAGGAAGCTGGGCCTATTGACTTCCCGTTGGAAGTAAGGCAAGCAGCATTCTTGAGGTTGGAGTATGGCCTTGATGTAGCTTAGGCATCGTACATGAAGAGTGGTTTAATAGGGCAATGGAGGTATCTGGCACATGTCTTCATGGTGTGCTTTGCTCCAAAGAAAGCCGGATTTGACTATATCGTGTCGAAGATGCAATCGGCGATGATAGCATTGGTTTACAACCAAAGGTTCAATTACTTCGATATGTTCTTTGCGGAGTTTGTTCACCAAATAACTGCTCCAGCAAGGGAAAGACTTCTAATGTATCCGAGGTTTGTCATGATGCTGATCAGACATTTTTTGCCTAACCTGCCGCAGTTACCAGAAATTCAGAGTGTTGCTATGATCGACAAGCGGTTTTTTGCGAATTGTCAAGTGCACAATGCCTGTAGGGGTGAATTGGTTAGACCACTAGATGCACCACTTTTTGGTGTTGTGGTAAATCCTGATTTTGAAGCCCCGGAAGGTGCGAACTGGGCTGGGGAAGTTCAAGTACAGCCACAGCAGCAACAACAATAGCAAAGGCCTCCACAACAACCAAGAAGGAGGCAGAGAGCTCAAGTTAGACACACTCATGCTTCAAGGCCTTCAACAAGTAGGGTGCAGGTGTCAGTGGAAGCAGGTCCTTCAACGGATGCTGCGGGTCCTTCAGTTGTAGCCCTCGTAATTGATCCACGGGTGGAGACTTTGGAAGAAATTTGGGCTCAAGGTTCTCATGCTCAAGAAGAGATTACTACTGAGCTTGTTGGTGTTATTTTGGAGCCTCCAGCTAGTATTGATAATCTTATGAGAGAAATAGATGATTATCAGCCAGAGGTAGAGGGTCAGGCAGTGACCACCTCTGAGTCGTCATCAAAGGAAGTTGAGGAGATCGAGATTGAGGCACCAAGAGAAGAGATGGAAGATCCGGCTGTCCGAATAAGCAGATATGGATCCAGAATAGTGGTTATAAATCAAGAGGCAGAAAAGAAGAGAGCATCTAGAGATTCGGATGAATATGAATCTGATTTCGAGTTTGAAGATACAGCTCCGTTGGTGCCTAGGCAAAGGGACAAAAGGCATAGGTTTATGCTGGGAGCTTCGTCTGCTTCTGCTTCTGAGCCTGAAATTCCAACCGCTGAGCCATTCGCTCAACCATATATTCCACCACCACTCGTTCAACCATCAATTCCACCACCAATCATCCCATCACCTATCACATCCATTCCATCCACTTCATCCACATTCACAGACAACCAAAGGTTTTCAGAGCTCAGAAGCAAAGTGGATTTCCAGCAAGTCCAAATCTTCTAACTTACTAAAGCTGTAGGCGAGCTTCAAGCGCATAACACAAACATTGATAAAGAAAATATTGAATTGAAGACATTCGTCGCCGATCAGGCTGCAGAGCTCCGAAGTATGAGGTCCCTCATTGAGCAATTAATGAAAAGCCTAAAGGCTCAGGGGGAGACTAGTTGTAGAGAAACTGAAGAGTTGAGAAGGGAAGATGACGAAGGCAACGAACCCGATGCACAAAAAGACAGTGAGCCAGTAGATTTTTCTTCTGCTCAACATGTCGATGTTCAGGGGGAGCCGAGTCAGTCTGGAGCTGAAGGACGTGAAGGAGGTGAAGCTAGTCCCTCAAAGACTTTTGGGAGCGAAATGATAGACGCTCTGATGGATATTGAGGAAGAAGTGATAGAAATTGATTTTGAGGATGAGATGGAAGAGTTGGAGGAAGGAGAGTTCGTGCCGGAGGACATAGTTGATTGGAGATCAGACGATGAAGTGATAGAGGATGAAGATGACAATATCGATGAAGTGATTGTAAACTCACAGCCTATCACGGAGCTATATGTCCAAGACAATTACAATGTGATTGATATTGATGAGATCAAACTAGCCTCGGTAGAAGATTCTGAACTTGAAGAAGCTGAGAAAGAGCCATCTAGGGCTGAATTCGTGAATCTATGGTTCAGGAAGGAAGAAAAGAAGACAGAGCCGAAGATGAAGAGAAGAATGGGAGTTCCGGGCACCGAAAATTTATCGGGTGGAATTATAAGCTGGTTCTTTGACAGAGAATTGCAGCTATTCATATTGAAAACGAGAGATGGACTTCAATACCTAAGGCGGATGCTTAGAGTTTTTAATACATTGCCGAAGGTTGAAGTAAAGGAGTTTGCTTGGAAAGAGCTAATTGATATTGGTGACGACCCGTATGCTGAAGTGATTGCCAAGATTATCAGAAAAGAGGGTCGGTCAGGTAAATTTGAAAGGCTCAAGCCGAGGACCGGAAAGAGAGTGGAGGATGAAACTAGAATTGATCCACATACATGTAGGCCATTGGCTAGAATGGTGTACAAACCTGTAAGATGTTTGAAGAAGGTGCCGATGAAATCGATGCCACAAGATGTTTTAAATAACATGAAGTGGTGGTATATCGATAATGAAACTGCTGAAGCTGTAATGGAAGATACACAAGACAAAGTTATTTTGAGAGTGTATGATCCACTGTGCTTAATAAACCTATCTCAGGACGACCTGAAGAAGGTACATGATCAGCCACGAAGGATGGAGATCTGAAGCCAGGAAGTTCCAGAAGATAGTGACAATATGTTAGATATAGGTCTATTTGCACGAAGTAGTCTATATGGTCCAAGTACTTAGTCAAAATGTATATAATTAGAAGATATCGTCAAGGTGGAGTCTGTTAGTACATCCTGTGTGACGATAGCTGTCTAGGTTTTGATAGCATTTTGTGTAAGTCAAGTAACTTGGTATTGAATATTGAATAGTGTTTGATATATGTGATTATGTGTGTTTGATATTGGTTGTTTGTATGTTTGAACTTGATGTAATGTATTACAAGAAGTTCAAACATAAAGTTAAAAGATAAATTCAAACATAAGTTAAAACATAAGTTCAAATATAAGTTGGATATTTGAGGTTCGAATTTGAGGTAAATTCGAATTTGTCAATGAGGACAAATTCGAATGGGCCTTGGGCCTGATTCGAATTTGTCCTAGAAAAACTCGAATCTGTCAGTATAATTAAGGGTTAATTCGATTAATTATCAGACTTTTTCAGATGTTTATGAGAGCGATTAGCAAAGGCGATCTCGAACTTGCAAGTTTCCAGAGAGTTGTTTCGGAGAGAATCATCGTGTACGGGCGTTCTAAGTTGTTCGTCTATCACTGTGGTAGTCTCCGTGTTTCCGTGTGTGTGATCTTACCGTTAAGCCGCTAACGAGGATTCCGCACTCGTTGGACGGTGTCGCGTCGAGATATATCCGTAGAGTCAAGACCTTACATGTTACTGATTCTAAACTATAAGAAAAAGTTGTCTTTACTCCTATACCTGAAAAAGTTGAATCCTCAATAGTAAAGGTTGCTAAACCTAAAAGTTCGAGACCAACTGATGGTAAGAATATTTTGCAGAAATTTCACTCTTATTCCTTTAATTTAATTGTTGTTCATTTATGTCAGATTATTTTGTGAAACATTATCAAGCAAGAATGGAGAAAGAAGAAGACTGGAAGTAAGTCGAAAAATGACAAGAAAGAAACGCTTTTAAAAAGTAAAGTGTGGAAGAGAGAAGAGAGTGTTACTGATAGCACTAGGATTTTTGTGAAAACTGATGTCAATCATGTGAAAAATCTTTGTAATAGATCAGTTGCAAAATCATGTAACAAGTATTCTCGTAATTTGTTGAATTTGATTTCGATTAAATGTTATGCTTTACATGCTAAATCAGTTCATATGTGAAATATGCGTGTTTAGATAGCGAAGGACAAGGTACCCAAATCTAAACAACAGTGGGTTTCAAAGAAATTTGTTCATATATCAGTTCCAAAAGAACTTTTCAAAACTGGATACCCAAGAAAACTGTTAAGAAGTAGGTTCCTAATGTTCCAAAAGCTAATGATTATGTAATTGATATAGCACCATGTGAGTTACCTAACTCAAAAGGACCCATTCCGAAGTCGGTACCTCATTGTTTAATGCGTTTTGTAGATAAGTCATATATGGTACCTTGACTCTGGATGCTCCAATCACATGATGGGGCAGAGAGACACACTCACGAACTTTGTAGATAAATTCTGTGGGATGGTAAGATTTGGAAATGATCAATTATGTCCGATCAGAGGCTGTAGGAGCTTATAGTATGAGAAGATCATGATTCAAAAAGTTTTCTGCATTGATGGTCTGGGTCATAATCTAGTTAGTATAGGACAGTTGTGCGATAAAAGGGTTGGAAGTCAACTTCAAAGCTAATATATGTATTATTAGATCAGGAGAAGGAAATGAAATCCCTGCTGGAGCAAGAAGGCCGAATCTCGACTCCATTGATCTAGCCAATTTGAAGATGCGGAAAGATGACTGTCTTTCGTCAAAGGTATACACAAAAGAATCCTGGTTATGGCACCATCGACTTTTGACGCGTGCAAAACAGATAGGGTTTTAATGTCTAAATAAACCCAAAGTATAAATTACACAACTGGTAGTGTACCAATCATGTGCAATATAGCTTTAAGAATCACCCAGGATTTATCGAACTCAGGGAACAGAATAAAGAACGGAGACTCCAATACTACAACCTAAACCAATATTTAGCTATTCTGGACCTTGTTGATGGAATTAACAATTAAGACAATAAAAACTAAATAACTAATTCAAACTAAGTAACACAAGAATAAAGTTAATCTAATTTTTTTTTGGATATTTCAAATTAAATAAAAACTAACTCCGGCAAACACTAATTAAACTTAACTAACGAATGCAAACAGCTAACGACAACTAAATAAAACGAAGGAAACTAGCAGGAGATGAATTAAAACAGAACCAACTTAAGTAAAGATCTATAATAAATTAAAGTTCACGAAACTCTTATATTATGAATGCGTCACCCACTTGGAATTAGAAAACTACAATTAATTGGCGATGGATAGAATTGAGTGACTAAAAACAAATCGGTTGATAACCAATTCTAAATTCAATTAAGCTTGGATTTCGATTTAATTTACCGATTATTTAGTTATTTCAAGTTAAAATATTTATTCATTATAACCACGTGATGAAAACAAAGTAACTCATCAAAACTCCAATATCAACCAATCAATCTTATAATCGATCAATACCGAAATCCAACAAGTTAACTTCGTTACTTTAAAAATCAAACTTTACGATTTATCAACCCTATTATCGCAACACAATGCATAAGAATTAACAAACGCATAAAATTCTAGTTTAACAATCAACTATCAAATCATTATCGCAATACAATGCCTAGAAGAGATAATCAACTATTAAACTTTCATTTAAAGCATCTTTCTTATTAAAAACGCAGATTTAATTAACACTTTATTTTCGCAAAACAATGCTAAAAGACTAATAAAAATCCGAATTTTAACAAGAAAACATGAAATAATCAACAATCCTACAAATATAAACCAAAACTCATCAATCAATCCAATAATATACCAATTAATACATAGAATTCGTTATCCTAAGCGGGTGAACAAGAAAACTAGTCTCTAATCATACTAAAAACTCAAATTAAACTCAAATAAATAAAAAGCATTACGAAATCAGAATGTTTAAGGGACGATAATACCAAATCTGTAGTTATTCGCGCGAAATTAAACTCTAAAACTTGAACCGAATGCTTGAAAACTTGAGAATATCGAAACCCTAGGCTAAAACTATGATTAACTACGAAAACGTACTGAAAACTGAGAAGAAAGTCGCCAAAAATCGTCTGTAATTCGCTGCTAAGCTCCTCCCCTCGCTGCTGGCAGTATCTGTCTGTTTATAGAGGTTTTGCGCCGCCTACGACCGTATACCTTAAGCCCTACAGTCGTAGGCCTCTTTGACTTGGTCAAACCCGCGCCCTAGCCCCCTATGGTCGTAGGCTTCTCCTCCTATGGTCGTAGGCTCCAAAAATTACTACTTCAACTCTTTTCTTCTTGGAAAATTAATGAGAACTCGCCGTGGCTTCAAACTCGGTCGGTTTTTCCTTGGTGTTTGTTCTTTCATCGATAAAACCTCTTTTGTCCTATGAATCACAAAATTGAATGAATTAGATATCTTTTCACGTATTTCGAGAGAAAACCGACCAAAATTCACGGTAAATGATGCCAAAATATGTATAAATATGAACATATCAACTTTCTCACCTGAGCTTTAAGGATTTGAATAACCTTGCGAAAGGAGGGTTAGTTAAAGGCTTACCGACTCTCAAATTTCAAAAGGAGCAGTCGTGTGCGACATGTGAGAAAGGGAAGACGGTAAGAGCTTCACACCAGTCAAAAGTTGAACATTCTTCAACAAAACCTTTGGAGCTTCTACCCATGGATTTGTGTGAACCAATGAGAGTACAGAGCATTAACGGTAAAAAGTATGTCCTGATAATCATTGATGATTACTCAAGATTTAATTCGTTTTTATTTCTGAGATTTAAGTCTCAAGCTACAGAAATGATTATTGACTTCCTGCGCCGAATTCAAGTGAAGTTGTAGCTAACAGTGTAGACCATTAGAACTGAAAAATGGTATTGCGTTCAGGATTGAGTCATTTGGAGACTTTTCTTCACTGTTTAGGAATAACTCATCAGTTTTCTGCTGCTCGTACCCCTCAACAGAATAGTGTGGTCGAACATCGCAACCGTACTCTAGTTGAATCTGCAAGGACGATGCTAGGCTATTCTAATTTGTCGTTATTCCCCTGGGTAGAAACTGTAGCTACTGCATGTTTTACCCAGAACAGATTAATCATAAACAAACGCTTTGGAAAGACACCATTTGATTTGATAAATAAAGGAATTCCTAATGTAAAAATTTTCATTTATTTGGATGTAGATGCTTCAATCTGAATGATAAAGATAAATTGGGAAAATTCAATCAGAAAGCTGACGAATGAATTCTTATTGGATAGTCAAAAGAATCAGTGGCTTTCCAGGTGTACAACAAGAGCACCAAAACTGTCAATGAGAATGTTAATGTAAAATTTGATGAAGGCTTAGTAATGGCTCCTGTATAAGTCAGCTCAGTACCCGATCTTCAACAGAAAACTTCCAAGAAGTGCTCTAAACTTGAGGATAATGCAAATGATCTTAATTCTTTGCTTGAAAATTTTTATGACAATTATTTTTGTAAGCCTAATACGGATTCTTATGATATGCTTTCTACCAGGGTTAGTGAAGATCCTGTAGTCATCACTGATCATTCCACACCTGAGATTTCTAGAGATTCTGTTCAAATACCAACGAATTCAGAGGATGTGTTGACACCGGTAGCAGTTCCTTCTGAAAGTGCTCAACAGTCAATAACTCCATAAATACCAAATTCACACCTTGAAAACCAGAATGCATCTATGTCTAAAATCCTAATTTATAACACCTTGCTTTTTATTTGCATTTTTATTTTAAGTATCTTGAGCAATTTGCGTAAAATGATGTAATTTCGAGATTTAGTATAAATAGGAGTCGGGTGTTCCATTTTTCACTTTAGCAAAAACCCATTTAGCATTTCCAGAGCTTCTCTCTAGAACCCGAACTTCTCTCTAACTTTTCTCTCAAACCGACCGGCCAAATCTCGAGTTCTATACGTCATCGGAAAGGTCTCGAAGTGTACTATCCGAATCTGCTATTGCATGCGTGATTTCATACGGTTTTGAGGTAAGAATCGCCCTTTTCGTTTTCTGCACTTTCGGTTTTGAAGCTACAAATTCGAGTTTATCATTTTAGGCGATTTAAAGCTGATTTCGTATGAGTTTTAGATAAAATATGGTAGATTATGTATAATATAACTAAGCCGAGGCTTATTACTTAGCTTATTTGTGGATTTGAGGCTTGAAAATGCATGTTTAAAGCTGTAGTTTATGAACAAACTCGAGTATGCATAGAACAAACTCGAAATACCAAGAACAAGCTCGAATAGAGCTAGATTCGAGACATAGGTTCGAATCTAGCTTCAGATTC
Source organism: Centrapalus pauciflorus (assembly GCA_020465985.1). NCBI lineage: Eukaryota > Viridiplantae > Streptophyta > Magnoliopsida > Asterales > Asteraceae > Centrapalus > Centrapalus pauciflorus. The sequence goes on along the minus strand of JAANYP010005868.1, from coordinate 26,050 downwards.
GAGAATGAGGTTCGAATCTAACCCCTGGTTCGAATCTGTCTTCGAATTTGGAACCATGTGTTCGAATCTGTCCCCTAAATTCGAGTTTAATTGATAAAATTAATGAGCAACGCATAAATTAGCAAAATAAATAGCAAAATATTTAGCTAGAAGTTATGGCTTATAGATATTGGAATATTGAGCTAGCAGTATTAATTTAGCACATGTTCTGTAATATTAAACTTCAGATTTTATTCATAAGCCGTTTAGCCAAGTTGCGAGTCAAAGCCAGTGCCAGAATATATTAAAGCCTAGATAAGCAAGTGCAAGCATTATAAAGCAATTTAAAGCGTAAATAAGCCCGAGCAAGTATTTCAAAGCATTTTCAGTACTGTGAGTAACAGTTATTCTTGTTTACATGTTTTATATGAAATTGAGACATAAATTGCTTCTATATGACTTCATTAGAATTCCAGAAGGATGGTATCAGAGCATTAGTTTGAGGGATTCAAGTGTTAGCAATAACACTTGGACTCAAACTTTTAAGCAAAGATATTAGCTTCGAATGTCTAGGCTTTAACTTGACCTGAGATAGGCTTTGACTTTGCTTTAGGAATTGGGAAATGGGGTAGAATAGGAGTTATGCCTATTCTTATGCAAGTATTGTTTATATAATTTCAGAACATGTCTGGATCTGGTGAAGGAGCTGGAGGTGGACTCACTCCTGAACAGATCATGCAAATTATGCAAAATATGCTTAACGAGAACAACGAGCGTCAAGCTAAGTTTCTGCAAGACCAGTTTCGTGCTCGTGATGAAGCCGAAACTAGGCGCATAGAAGAGCGTAGGAAACATCAGCATGATGACACTGGACGCCACAACGACGACACCGACGAGGAGGAAGCCCCTGTAGTCCCTCCTACGGACTGCAACTTTCGTTATTTCAAGGCTTGCGGAGCTCAACCTTTTAAGGGTGCTACAAATTCGATCGAAGCGCTTGAGTGGATCACTGGCATCGAGCGGATTTTTCTCATTAGTGACTGTGCTGAAGAATCCAAGGTCAGCTTTGCTACTACATTGTTCGAGGGTGGCGCTGTTATGTGGTGGAGGTCTCAGGAGAACATGCACGGAGCCAACTGGATTAAGTCCCTATCTTGGGATGAATTTAAGGTTATTTTCTTTCGTCAGTACTGCCCAGCTGATGAAAAGAAGCGTTTGGGAGAGAAGCTGATGTCTCTTACTCAGGGAACCAAATCGGTGACTGAGTATGAGATTGAATTTACCCGACTGAGCTTGCTGTCTGACTATCAAGTCGCTACTGAAGAGCGAAAGATCGACCGTTTTCTGATGGGTCTGCATCCCGAGTATCAGAAGTTCTTGAAGCACCAGAGATATACCAACTATGCTGATTGTGTTGAAGCTGCTCGAATTCTCGAGCAGGATTTTATTCGAGCTGGAGGAGTTCCTGCTTTCTCTGTTAACCCGACATGTCCATCACCGCCCAAGAAATCGTGCACCGGAAGCTATTCTGGATCTTCATCCAGATATTCTCAGCCACAGCAGTCTCAGTACCGACAGTTCAGATCACCTCCGGCACAGCAAACTCGATCTTATGCGGTACATTCTGAGCCGAGGCAGTGTCGCCGCTGCCAGAAGTCACACATTGGGCATTGTAACCCCAATGATGTGAGGTGCTACGTGTGCAACGAAATAGGACATAGCAGTGAAGAATGTCCTAACAAAGTTAAAGTTTGCAACAACTGTTTACGCCCTGGACATAATGAGCATGCATGTACGCATCCGTTCAGCATAATTTACCCGAGTGCAGAGCATCATCCGCGATTGCAGCAACATCAATACCGACCTCAGCAACAACATCAGCAACAGCAACAAAGACAAAATCAACCGGCCCGACATAGCACATCACGTGGAGGTTCTAGCCGCCGTAATGAACCAGCAAGAAATCAGAATCGCGCATTCCAAATAACGGCCGAGCAAGCGAAGGAAATACCAGATGTGGTATCTGGTATGTTTCTTGTTAACTCTATTCCTGCTAGAGTTATTTTTGATTCAGGAGCCAACCGTTCTTTCATATCAAATTCATTTGCATCTAAACTTGGAATTGCACCGACCACTCTACCTGTTATATTTGATATCGAAACGGCTAGTAATGTAAGTGTGTCTAGCGATAAAATTTACCGTGATTGCATCATTCTGCTCGACAACTGCACCTTTCAACTTGATCTTATTCTGATGGATTTTCACGAGTTCGACGTTATTGTGGGTATGGATTGGCTAGTTCACCATGACGCCAACATTATCTGTAAAAAGAAGTTAATCAAGCTCACTACTCCGGATGGACGCAGTATCTGCATCTATGGTGACAGAATGAAAGGTGATTTATGCTTGATCTCGGTAGTGAAAGCTAGGAAGCATATAGCTAAGGGTTGCGTGTCTTACTTAGCCTATGCAATAGATGCTAAATCTGAAAAGAAAACTTTAGCCGAGGTACCGATAGCCTCAGAGTTTCCCGATGTCTTTCCTGAGGACATCTCTGGACTTCCACCAGACCGTCAGGTGGAGTTCAGAATTGATTTAGTGCCAGGCGCGACACCGATTGCTCGAGCCCCGTATAGACTTGCACCTGCTGAGATGCAAGAAAATGATGAAGCAATTGCAAGAGTTGCTTGACAAAGGGCTTATACGACCAAGTTCATCTCCCTGGGGAGCTCCTGTTCTTTTTGTTAAGAAGAAAGATGGGACTCTCCGGATGTGTATTGATTATAGGGAGTTGAACAAGGTAACAATAAAGAATAAATATCCGTTGCCCAGAATAGACGATCTTTTCGACCAACTTCAGGGAGCCAGTTACTTCTCAAAGATCGATCTTAGATCTGGGTATCATCAGCTTAAAGTCCGCGAAGAAGATGTTTCCAAAACAGCTTTCCGCACCAGATACGGGCATTACGAGTTTCTTGTTATGCCCTTTGGCCTTACTAATGCTCCTGCGGCATTCATGGATCTCATGAACCGTGTTTGTAGGCCAATGCTCGATAAGTCTGTTATCGTCTTTATAGACTATATTCTCATTTACTCGAAAACCGAAGCTGAGCATGCTGTGCATCTTAGAGAGCTGCTAGAGTTGCCGCGCAAAGAGAGACTTTACGCCAAGTTCTCTAAATGCGAATTTTGGCTGCGACAGGTGCTTGCAATCTCGATTTATTTATTTAAAGCTTATCTTTTCTTAAATTTCATGCTCAGCGTTAACTTGCAAATCTTGTATCTTATCAGATACAATTCCTTGGTCATGTGATATCCGGTGAAGGAATCGCTGTAGATCCTTCTAAAATTGAAGCCATTCAGAACTGGGAAGCTCCCAAATCAGCTACTGAAATCCGAAGTTTCTTGGGATTGGCGGGTTACTACCGTCGATTCATTAAGGACTTCTCAAAACTAGCCATGCCTCTTACATCTCTTACTCACAAGAATGTTCCATTTATTTGGGAAGAAGCTCAAGAGACCGCCTTCCAAACTTTAAAACAGAAACTCACCGAAGCGCCTATTCTGGCCTTGCCCGAAGGCAATGAAGACTTTGTGGTCTTCAGCGATGCTTCATATCAAGGGCTTGGGTGTGTTTTGATGCAAAGAGGCAGAGTCATAGCATATGCTTCTCGCCAACTTAAGGATCATGAAAAGAGTCATCCGACTCATGACCTTGAACTTGCTGCTGTGACTTTCGCATTAAAAACGTGGCGTCATTACCTCTACGACACCAAATGTCAGTTATATACAGATCACAAGAGTCTTAAGTACATTTTCAGTCAGAAGGAGCTCAACATGCGCCAGCGACGCTCCATGGAATTCATCAAAGACTATGACTGTGATATTCTGTATCACCCCGGCAAAGCGAATGTGGTGGCCGACGCATTGAGTCGTAAATCTTACTCTGCTAAATGTCTCTATACCTTGACCCATACTTTGTTTTCATCTACTTTGATCGATGAAATTCTCGTTGCTCAAGCCGAAGCCCTAAAAGAAGAGAACCTCAACTCTGAGGATATGAAAGGGCAACTTCAGTTCTTAATCGATAGCCCTCGTGGCTTAAAGCTCTTCAAAGATCGCGTTTGGGTTTCGAAATTTGGTAATGTTCGACAGAAAATTCTTTCGGAAGCCCACTGTTCTAACTTCTCGGTACATCCTGGCAGCACCAAGATGTACAACGATTTAAAAGCCGAGTATTGGTGGCCTGGTATGAAAAGAGACGTAGGCCAATATGTCGATAATTGTGTTACATGCCGATTGGTCAAAGCGGAGCATCAGCAGCCTTATGGCAGTCTACAGCCTCTACCAATTCCCGAGTGGAAGTTCGATCACATAACGATGGACTTTGTGACGAAGCTTCCTAGTACGTGAAGACAGCACGATGCAATATGGGTGATTGTGGATCGTCTAACCAAAGTCGCTCATTTCATTCCAATTCGCGAAAACTAGTCATTGGAGTAATTGGCTAAGTTGTATATAGACGAGATCGTTACTCGACACGGAGTGCCGCTGTCAATCGTTTCAGATCGCGACAGCCGGTTCACTTCGAGGTTCTGGAGTGCATTACAAGATGGATTAGGCACTAAGATCAGAATGAGCACAGCATATCATCCGCAGCCTGATGGCCAAAGTGAGTGCACGATCCTTACACTTGAAGACATGTTGCGGGCATGTGTTCTTGAGTTTAGCGGTAGTTGGGACGACCACTTACCGTTAGCAGAATTTTCTTATAACAATAGTTACCACTCATCCATCAAAGCCGCACCTTTTGAAGCCTTATACGGACGCAAGTGCCGAACTTCTACGTGTTGGCATGAAGCCGGTGAAGCACCAATCGTCGGTCCCGAGATACTTCAGCAGACAAATGAAAAGATCCGAATCATACGTCAACGATTGGAAACTGCTCAATCTCGACCGAAATCATATCATGACCGACGTCATAAGCCATTGGAATTTCAGAAGGACGACTATGTTGTATTAAAAGTCTCGCCGATGAAAGGTGTGTTCAGATTCGGCAAGCGTGGCAAGTTAGCACCACGATTCGTTGGTCCTTTCAAGATCACCGAGCGTGTTGGAACTCAATCTTATCTGTTGGACTTGCCGAGCGAACTGTCCAACATACACCCCGTATTTCATGTTTCGCAACTAAGGAAGTGCAAGGAAGATGACAAAGAAAAGCGGGCCGATCATCTGAGCTACAAGATCAACGAGAAACTGCAATGTGACGAGCCTGAAGTTATTCTAGAGACAAAGATGAAGAAGCTGAGAAATAGAGAAGTAGCAATGGTGTTGGTGCAATGGAGGACTTCTCAAGGAACTTCTCAGACCTGGGAATCTGAGCAAGACATGAGAGTTCAATATCCGCATCTGTTTGAGCCTTAGGTACTTCGAGGACGAAGTCCAAGCGTGGTGGGCTCATACTATAACACCTTGCTTTTTATTTGCATTTTTATTTTAAGTATCTTGAGCAATTTGCGTAAAATGATCTAATTTCGAGATTTAGTATAAATAGGAGTCGGGTGTTCCATTTTTCACTTTTGCAAAAACCCATTTAGCATTTCCAGAGCTTCTCTCTAGAACCCGAACTTCTCTCTAACTTTTCTCTCAAACCGACCGGCCAAATCTCGAGTTCTATACGTCATCGGAAAGGTCTCGAAGTGTACTATCCGAATCTGCTATTGCATGCGTGATTTCATACGGTTTTGAGGTAAGAATCGCCCTTTTCGTTTTCTGCACTTTCGGTTTTGAAGCTACAAATTCGAGTTGATCATTTTAGGCGATTTAAAGCTGATTATGAGTTTTAGCTAAAATATGGTAGATTATGTATAATATAACTAAGTCAAGGCTTATTACTTAGCTTATTTGTGGATTTGAGGCTTGAAAATGCATGTTTAAAGCTGTAGTTTATGAACAAACTCGAGTATGCATAGAACAAACTCGAAATACCAAGAACAAGCTCGAATAGAGCTAGATTCGAGACATAGGTTCGAATCTAGCTTCAGATTCGAGAATGAGGTTCGAATCTAACCGCTGGTTCGAATCTGTCTTCGAATTTGGAACCATGTGTTCGAATCTGTCCCCTAAATTCGAGTTTAATTGATAAAATTAATGAGCAACGCATAAATTAGCAAAATAAATAGAAAAATATTTAGCTAGAAGTTATGGCTTATAGATATTGGAATATTGAGCTAGCAGTATTAATTTAGCACATGTTCTGTAATATTAAACTTCAGATATTATTCATAAGCCGTTTAGCCCAGTTGCGAGTCAAAGCCAGTGCCAGAATATATTAAAGCCTAGATAAGCAAGTGCAAGCATTATAAAGCAATTTAAAGCGTAAATAAGCCCGAGCAAGTATTTCAGAGCATTTCAAAGCATTTTCAGTACTGTGAGTAACAGTTATTCTTGTTTACATGTTTTATATGAAATTGAGACATAAATTGCTTCTATATGACTTCTTTGGAATTCAATAGACTTTTGTGAGTGAAGGCAAACACTGTGGTACAGGTGATGCCCAGCTTAGCCGGATCTTACATTTGATTTATTAATATGCATATTTATCTGCTATCTGTTTATTGTTCTGCATATTATACAGCAAGCTTTGTTTTAGCGTTTCTTTGTGCATCTCATAAGCATTATATTTAGCAAGCAAGCAATTCTGATGTTCACCACTATCCCTTGAGCATTATGCGGGTAGCTAGCCCCGCATCACAGATTGATCATCTGTCAGCGGTAAACCCTTAGTGGTGGCATCTCCGTTCTTCGTGAAATGTCTCAATTGTGCAGCGTTCTTTCTGGGTATTAAGCAAACAAGCAAGCAAGCAAGCATAACAGCCTTTATAGGCACTTTCGCCTCATATTTTACATGCATTCATGAATATCTGTTTACTCACTAAGCATTAGCTTACAGTTGCTACTTACAATTTTTACAGGAAAAGGTAAAGAACAAGCTGGACCTTCTGCTTAGGTCTATTATCTGATCAACCCAGAGGACTTAGCTCACTTTCAGCTTGTGGTATAGCCTTATGATGCCTTGGGTTCTGGGTACCTGCTTTTATTTATATTGTGATGTTTTAGCAACTTAGTACTGTAACCTTGAAGCACGTGTAGTGCAAGACTTATTGTAATATTTTATTTGGCTTTATGCATTTATTATTATTCCTGGGATAAGCAAGCGTGTTTTAAAGCAAGGATGTGACATAATTGCTCCTGGGATTCTAACTGTTTCAGAATTTACTCACCGACAACCTTATCATGACTTATTATCAACATAGTTGATTGTGTATTATTTATGTGCTTTTTAGTTATCCTTAAAGGATTAGAACCTTGAAAAATGGTACTACTAGTTTTAAGTTTTGTTGCAGGTCAATAGAGTGGAAAAAGGAATAAATCAAAAGTTGTATGCACAGACTAGCTTCGAGGCGTCTTACTTAGCGTCCCAGGCGTTGGGAGGAAATTAAAGATAAGGCAAATCAGTAAATGGGCGTTGAGTTATGTGCATACAACGCTCATGTTGATTAAGGGATGATTTCATGTAGAGCAGTTGAAAGGGAACAGTTACAGAGGGATTATAAAAAGAGAAGAAAGAATGAATGAAAGGGGGAACGGTTACAGAGGTAAGCGCCTACAACGCTCATAAAATACTTATAGTCACAAATCTTTTCTTTTTCCATAACAATTTTTTACCTTTAGCCACACAAAAGAAAATAATATGTGATCATAAAATAGTTATAGGCACAATATTTTCCATTTATCATAACAACTAGCTATTTTTAGCCACACAACACAAAATATATTGTGATCATAAAATACTTATAGTCACAGTTTGTTTTGTTATCGTGATTAATGTTTATTTATAGACACTCAAAACAAATTAGACTGTGACCATTATATATTTATAGCAACATGCACTACAAGAAAAGTGTCATTTAGTGACACAAAAAAAAGTATCACTCTATCTTACTGTTAGTGACACTTATGAAAAAGTGTAGGTATAAAGCAATCTTTTACCCACATTTTTTTCTAAATTAGTGACACAAACACATACATTTTTAGTCAATATATATCTATACCCACTCCACTTTTACCCACTCTTTTTGTTGTAAAAAAAGTGTCACTATAGTTATCAAAATCTTTTACCTATACAACAAAAAGTGTGGGTAAAAGTGGAGTGGGTATAGATATATAGTGACTAAAAATATATGTGTTTGTGTCACTAATTTAGAAAAAGTGTGGGTAAAAGATTGCTCTATACCTACACTTTTTCATAAGTGTCACTAAAAGCAAGATATAGTGGCACTTTTTTTGTGTCACTAAAAGTGTGTGTCACTAAATGACATCTTTCTTGTAGTGATGTTTTTTCTTAAATTATGATCAATGATTAATTTTAGTCATTTAATGTCTTATTAACTGTGACCACTAAATACTTATAGTGACAATTTTTTCTCTGTTTCATAACCCATTTGTTACTTATAGCCCCACAAAACTAAGTTATTCGTAGTCATATAATACTTATAGTCACGATGTTTTCCTTTTATCACAACGACTGGTTACTTTTAGCCACACAAAGTAAAATAAACTCTGTCCATAAAATACTTATAGTCACAGTTTTTTTCCTTTTTTTATAACAATTTGTTACCTTTAGCCGCACAAAACAAAATAGTATGTGATCATAAAGTACTTATACAACTAGCTATTTTTAGCAATGCAACACAAATATATCGTGATCATAAAATACTTATAGTCACAGTTTGTTGTTTTTATCGTTATTAGTGTTTAACTTTAGACACACAAAATATATTAAATTGTGACCATTATATATTTATAGCGACATGGTTTCTTAAATTATGATCAATGATTACTTTTAGTCATTAAATGTAATATAAACTGCGTCCGTAAAATACTTATAGTCATAGTTTTTTTTCGTAACAAATACTTTTAGCCATACAAAACATAATAATCCGTGAGCATAAAATACTTATAGTCACAATATTTATCATTTTTTGTAACACCCTCCCCGATTCTAGAAATGCCACGTCAATACAATACGCAGGTGGCGATATCTCAATAACTCTATCATGCACATGTCATAGGTTAAACCAAAATCACTGATAATTAAATCGTTACATAAACATCTCAATGCTACAATTACAGTTAATACTAACATAGCCACAAGCAAAAGTAGACACAAGGATCTTCACTAACAGCAGGCTCTTAATCAACGAACCCAGAAACCGATCCCTTCTTTGATACCCTGAACATGGCATATTCGAATACGAAAGCTCGGAAGCTCGTGAGTACGCGAGGGTTAGACTCTGCACAGTAAAGCATAACACACATACACATAGCACGTATAGACATAATCATCTCTATCTCTATCCCTGGCAATCAACATCATAATGTATGAACACACAACATGAGATCCGAAGCCCTACACACAGAATCACTGAGGGGACACTCCCCGGCTAACGACTGTGCGCACCGGTGGTTAGCGAAAACCCTGTAGCGCGGGTGCAAACCGTCTACAGGACCTGCCGTGTACACACGCCCCAAAGACTGTTAGGGACAGTCAACCTGCGCGATCACACATCGCGAATCACCGTCCGTATGGAACTCATCACGGACCCCCGGACTGGATCTCATCTCATGCACATTTAACACATATGTAAAAATAGAATCATACCAGCCGTTCACGTCCCTGTCTCATACACAGTACACAATACACATACACAATATTCGCTACACATTTATGACTCGCAAAAGATCCCGCGGTTTAGAAAAGAACTCGGGTACTCACCTGACTGGGTTTCTAAACTCTGAATTTCCTGATCGAACCCGGCCCGCTGCCCGCTCGTCCATGTAACACACGGAGTCTAGCCGGTTAATCACAATCCCAATCGACACATATGACACTATCACAATAAACCGGAACCGACTCGAACCCGACAACCCCATAGAACCCGAAACCCAAACAAAACCGACTCAAACCCTAAACTCAGACAAACCCAGCCCGAACAATCCCGAAGGAACCCAACACAATTCCGACCCAAGACCCTTTTATGAGACCCCAACCGGAATTCCCCAGCAGGCTGCGGCTCACGCCGCGACGAAGCAGAAACCTCATTCATGCTCTGCGATTTTCAGCTCTGCCCAGGAGGTTTCAACTCCCTCTCATACACGGTTTCAGCCACAAATAACTCATACAAAAACCATACAACATCACTTTACAAGCTCAGAAGCTATACCCACAATTACAACAACAACAACCCAAAATTTAGAGACAAATCCCATGATTCTTACCTCTTCTATTATATTGTGATGTTTTAGCAACTTAGTACTGTAACCTTGAAGCACGTGTAGTGCAAGACTTATTGTAATATTTTATTTGGCTTTATGCATTTATTATTATTCCTGGGATAAGCAAGCGTGTTTTAAAGCAAGGATGTGACATAATTGCTCCTGGGATTCTAACTGTTTCAGAATTTACTCACCGACAACCTTATCATGACTTATTATCAACATAGTTGATTGTGTATTATTTATGTGCTTTTTAGTTATCCTTAAAGGATTAGAACCTTGAAAAATGGTACTACTAGTTTTAAGTTTTGTTGCAGGTCAATAGAGTGGAAAAAGGAATAAATCAAAAGTTGTATGCACAGACTAGCTTCGAGGCGTCTTACTTAGCGTCCCAGGCGTTGGGAGGAAATTAAAGATAAGGCAAATCAGTAAATGGGCGTTGAGTTATGTGCATACAACGCTCATGTTGATTAAGGGATGATTTCATGTAGAGCAGTTGAAAGGGAACAGTTACAGAGGGATTATAAAAAGAGAAGAAAGAATGAATGAAAGGGGGAACGGTTACAGAGGTAAGCGCCTACAACGCTCATAAAATACTTATAGTCACAAATCTTTTCTTTTTCCATAACAATTTTTTACCTTTAGCCACACAAAAGAAAATAATATGTGATCATAAAATAGTTATAGGCACAATATTTTCCATTTATCATAACAACTAGCTATTTTTAGCCACACAACACAAAATATATTGTGATCATAAAATACTTATAGTCACAGTTTGTTTTGTTATCGTGATTAATGTTTATTTATAGACACTCAAAACAAATTAGACTGTGACCATTATATATTTATAGCAACATGCACTACAAGAAAAGTGTCATTTAGTGACACAAAAAAAAGTATCACTCTATCTTACTGTTAGTGACACTTATGAAAAAGTGTAGGTATAAAGCAATCTTTTACCCACATTTTTTTCTAAATTAGTGACACAAACACATACATTTTTAGTCAATATATATCTATACCCACTCCACTTTTACCCACTCTTTTTGTTGTAAAAAAAGTGTCACTATAGTTATCAAAATCTTTTACCTATACAACAAAAAGTGTGGGTAAAAGTGGAGTGGGTATAGATATATAGTGACTAAAAATATATGTGTTTGTGTCACTAATTTAGAAAAAGTGTGGGTAAAAGATTGCTCTATACCTACACTTTTTCATAAGTGTCACTAAAAGCAAGATATAGTGGCACTTTTTTTGTGTCACTAAAAGTGTGTGTCACTAAATGACATCTTTCTTGTAGTGATGTTTTTTCTTAAATTATGATCAATGATTAATTTTAGTCATTTAATGTCTTATTAACTGTGACCACTAAATACTTATAGTGACAATTTTTTCTCTGTTTCATAACCCATTTGTTACTTATAGCCCCACAAAACTAAGTTATTCGTAGTCATATAATACTTATAGTCACGATGTTTTCCTTTTATCACAACGACTGGTTACTTTTAGCCACACAAAGTAAAATAAACTCTGTCCATAAAATACTTATAGTCACAGTTTTTTTCCTTTTTTTATAACAATTTGTTACCTTTAGCCGCACAAAACAAAATAGTATGTGATCATAAAGTACTTATACAACTAGCTATTTTTAGCAATGCAACACAAATATATCGTGATCATAAAATACTTATAGTCACAGTTTGTTGTTTTTATCGTTATTAGTGTTTAACTTTAGACACACAAAATATATTAAATTGTGACCATTATATATTTATAGCGACATGGTTTCTTAAATTATGATCAATGATTACTTTTAGTCATTAAATGTAATATAAACTGCGTCCGTAAAATACTTATAGTCATAGTTTTTTTTCGTAACAAATACTTTTAGCCATACAAAACATAATAATCCGTGAGCATAAAATACTTATAGTCACAATATTTATCATTTTTTGTAACACCCTCCCCGATTCTAGAAATGCCACGTCAATACAATACGCAGGTGGCGATATCTCAATAACTCTATCATGCACATGTCATAGGTTAAACCAAAATCACTGATAATTAAATCGTTACATAAACATCTCAATGCTACAATTACAGTTAATACTAACATAGCCACAAGCAAAAGTAGACACAAGGATCTTCACTAACAGCAGGCTCTTAATCAACGAACCCAGAAACCGATCCCTTCTTTGATACCCTGAACATGGCATATTCGAATACGAAAGCTCGGAAGCTCGTGAGTACGCGAGGGTTAGACTCTGCACAGTAAAGCATAACACACATACACATAGCACGTATAGACATAATCATCTCTATCTCTATCCCTGGCAATCAACATCATAATGTATGAACACACAACATGAGATCCGAAGCCCTACACACAGAATCACTGAGGGGACACTCCCCGGCTAACGACTGTGCGCACCGGTGGTTAGCGAAAACCCTGTAGCGCGGGTGCAAACCGTCTACAGGACCTGCCGTGTACACACGCCCCAAAGACTGTTAGGGACAGTCAACCTGCGCGATCACACATCGCGAATCACCGTCCGTATGGAACTCATCACGGACCCCCGGACTGGATCTCATCTCATGCACATTTAACACATATGTAAAAATAGAATCATACCAGCCGTTCACGTCCCTGTCTCATACACAGTACACAATACACATACACAATATTCGCTACACATTTATGACTCGCAAAAGATCCCGCGGTTTAGAAAAGAACTCGGGTACTCACCTGACTGGGTTTCTAAACTCTGAATTTCCTGATCGAACCCGGCCCGCTGCCCGCTCGTCCATGTAACACACGGAGTCTAGCCGGTTAATCACAATCCCAATCGACACATATGACACTATCACAATAAACCGGAACCGACTCGAACCCGACAACCCCATAGAACCCGAAACCCAAACAAAACCGACTCAAACCCTAAACTCAGACAAACCCAGCCCGAACAATCCCGAAGGAACCCAACACAATTCCGACCCAAGACCCTTTTATGAGACCCCAACCGGAATTCCCCAGCAGGCTGCGGCTCACGCCGCGACGAAGCAGAAACCTCATTCATGCTCTGCGATTTTCAGCTCTGCCCAGGAGGTTTCAACTCCCTCTCATACACGGTTTCAGCCACAAATAACTCATACAAAAACCATACAACATCACTTTACAAGCTCAGAAGCTATACCCACAATTACAACAACAACAACCCAAAATTTAGAGACAAATCCCATGATTCTTACCTCTTCTATGCTCAAGAACACAAAGGAAAGGAGAAGGAGGAATCAATCCAAGTTTCAGCAATCAATTTCTTGGATTCACAAGCTTCTTTGCTGATGGAGCTCACACAAATACACATACATACACTTTTTAGGGTTTTAGGAGTGAAGGAAGAATGAAAGGAAGGCACACGTATATACGTCTTCTATTTTGGCCGGTCCCGAACCCATTAACCCGAACCCGATATCACATTTTCAAAATTAATACCCTTTTAACCCATTTAATCCCGAGATCCCAAAATATATAATTAATCCACTAAATTAATTACCCGGTGACACGTAACTCATAACCCGACACGAATATATATCCACTAATCAGGATCTCAATGGGCCAACCCAATATTAATAAATTGAACATCCACTAAGATAATTACACGCAATTATTCTGGAAACGGGATGTTACATTTTTCATGACAATTAGTTATTTTTAGTCACACAAAACAATATACATCGTGACCATAAAATATATTTAGTCATGGTGTTTTCCTTTTACCATGAAAATCGGGTGCTTTTAACTACACTAATAAAACATCACCATAAAACATTTGTAACCATTCATTAATTTTAACCATACAAAACAAAATAAACTGTGACAAAAAAATGCATATTATCATGATTTTTTTTCTCCATTCAAGCAATTGTTACCTTTAACCACGAGTATAAATACAAATCTTAACCACCTATTATTATGAAATATAACAAAAATAGAATTATAGAATAAAATTAAAATATAAAAGAAATTGTTAGTAGTATTAATGTAAAATTCATAAAATTGTTAATTCTATAAATAGTTTTCTTAAAACAATGTGTCATTCATAACACACTACCACGCATTGTCTATCAACTAATGAGAATAACATTGTTCCTGGTTCGCTTTTTCTTCCCCTATATTGTCGTGTATCATTTTTTTTTCTTTTCTTAGGCTTTTGCATTTTATTCTCTTGATTTGAAGATAGTGGTTCTTGTGATGATAAAATTGTTAAACAATGGATTAAAACAAACATGAATAATGTTATTCATACAAATGTTTTCAAAAAGAAAATATTTAATGAATAGAAAAATTGGATGAGCAACAAAGGTACATTAAATGTTACAAGGTCTTTTGGCCAAGCCACGAAACAACCTTGCGCATCCTCTACTGTTTTCATATCACCCGCTGGGATCGGTAAAATTGCAGCTGACTTTATCGATTCAACCACGAAAACTCTATAGCAATCATCTTCGACTGGAACTCCATGTAGTGGTTGTCTTTCTAACGAATAGTACACGGTACCGCATGCAACGATGTTGCTCGCATATGGATTTGACAGTTTACAACTTCTTGTCTACAATTATATATTGCATATTAACATTATAATGTTAAACTAACCATATAGAAACATGTCAAAATACTTACTTTGGGAAGTTCTTGAACATCTACTGGTGGTGCACTTTATGAGTCAATACATGATAACTTCACAACATTTGGATACTCAGGCATTATTGATGCAACAATTTCTTTACTACTTTTTAAAGTTTCCTGGAATAATGTAATTGAACATTTTAAGGAAAAACAAAGAAAAATTATAAGAAACATATTAATTTACTAATTTACCACACTCCCGACTACTTTACTCAAAGTTCCAAATGGATTCACGATATTTGAAGTCTCAACTTTTGAGGATACTTTACTTGAAGAATACTGGCTATTTGTTATCGATTTCTGAGATGAAGATTCAATACACAAAATAGAATACGGGTTACAATACACAAAATGGTAAAAAAAAATTTGAAAGAAAAGCAATAAATTTTTTTAAGAAGCACCTAGAACTAAAAAAAATTAATAATAATTGCAAAAAGAAACTATTAAAATAGCTAAATACTATAACAATAAATAACTTTACTTACTGGTATCGGAGACATGTCATTTGACGTATTTGAGAAATTTGGTATTGTCAATCCTTGAGATGTAAGATGTTGCATCAATGCATGTAACTTTGTGGACAAATCCTGAACTTCTTTATCTTTTGACTCCCGTGCACGTCTCTCTTCGTCTAGTGCACGTCTCTCATTTTCTAGTTCTTGCTGAAGTCGTGTAATCTGTTCTTTTGATGAACCTTTGGTTCGAGGAAGATGTTAGTACTTAGTTGCAGAAACTCCCATGCCAACCTCTTTAGAAATCCACTATGTTCTTTACCAAAGACAAGTGTGAGGGCATCCGTGCCTTGATCAAACTTGATTGATCCTTCTTCAATCTGGTTTTCCTTTTCGATATATTCATAAAATTATGACAAATAAATGCAGTAAATGTGTAGCTTTTTCAAATTATTTGGGTATAAAACAACAAAAACATATCAACCACAACCTAGAATCAAAAACTTGGACAATGTGTCAAACTATTTATTCATATATAATGGTTTAATATCTAAGACTTATTCTGTAAATAGTGCGAAAAACAGTAAACAATGAAGTTTCATGATACTTACTATTTTTTGTGCCACTTACTTAAGATCATTATGCTCGAATTCTCCATTATCATTTTCATGTGCTTTCCTCCAAAAGAAAGACCGCGGCCGAACTTCATCTTTGCCATGTTCTTTAGCTTTTATCTTGTAATTATAAAAATGTCACTTTTAAAATCCTAATTATAATAGTCCATCTTTATAGCATTAGTAAAAGCATCAATTGACTAACAAAATGTTCAAGCTTTTAAAACGATGGTTTGACTTACTAATTTTTCTCTTAGTCCAAAATATTCTAATCGTTCAACTTATGTGGATAGGTAGACTTTGATCGTGCTAATTTCCAGCTTCCGACATGATATTCCAACACAAATGGGTTAAGTAAAATAATGAAAATAAAGTTATGACAAAGATAATTAACAATTAAAAATTGTAACCTTGAATTCTTGGGAATGTCTGATTTCTACGAATTTGTCCCAATCATCTTGTTCGGCAATATATACTTTTGATACATTTTTCTTCTAAAATTACGTAGAAGTTCACCAAGAAGAGACATCACAAACTTTCTCCTTTATTGGTCGATTTCATAAGATCGCTGCATTATAATATGTTGTATGTCAATAAATATGTAATCATATATAAATAAACTATAAAATTAATTACATTTTATTAGAAATAATAAGTCATACAGTTATTTCATCTCATAACTTATCTTTCATTTCTATTGTAAGCTATTTCCACGTAGTGTACTGAAGTCCGACCATTCGTCATACCAGGTCACCCAAATAACCTGAAAACTCTGATTTATACTTACCCGTAAATCTACCCATGTCATCAAACCGTATTGAATGTTTTCTACCACCAGAATCCTCAAAAGCTTTAAACATCTTTGGTAATCGTGTTAACCCTCTAACCTTAGCTTTAGTTTCATTTCCTTACTTTCGTTCTTGATTTGGTTGTATTCCTTGTCCGGGATTCTCTTAAATTTAACATCACATCACCTATTATATATGTGCTTTATAAAAATAGTATGAAGGAGACCAAAAAAAACCAAACAATATATTACACCAGATTATCATATTGTATGTATATATACAATATTTTAAATAGAAGCGATAGATTACCTGGATCAATATGCTATTGGAATCATATAGTTCGCTTGAATCAGTAAACATATCTTCATCGTCAGTGTACTCCTTGAGTTCATGTTCGTTGTCATCCATAATAAAACTTCATTGAACAAACACACTAAACTCAGCTTTTATTTTTTCTATCAGGGCTGCTAATTTTCTTCCTGGTTTTAGCCTCGATCACCCACATATATACTCTGCTTTTATTGATTGTATTGTAGCGAAATAAAAAGGATTAAAGGCGAACTGAATCTTATGTTAAGGGGCTGCTATGTTTGTAAATTAAGGGACTGGTATTGGTGAGTTATTGGACATTTACACTTTCCGAGACTCATAATTCTCAGAGTGTGGGTATTAAAGCAAACAATAGCCAAGTGAAATATATATATATATATATATATATATATATATATATATTAACAGAGTGTGTAGTGTGTGTGCGTGTATTATAACAACTTTATAATTATAAAATTCAGAGTGTGTAGTGTGTGTGCGTGTATTATAACATTAGAAGAGCAGCAACTTACTAATTATAAAATCCAGAGTATGTACTTATAACATTAGAACAGCAGCAACTTACTAATTATATAATCCAGAGTGTGTAGTGTGTGTGTGAGTGTATTATATATTCAGAGCAATGACGGGCCGTCATTGTGACCCGCAGAAATAATCCTTATACCCACTATTTAGCTCAGAGAAGTAAGGGTCGAATCCGTAGAGAGTGCGTTTGTAATTTGGGTTAGACGGCTAGCTTTGAGTTTTATTGAAAACACTTTAAATCGTGAATTGGTTTATTTGAATGATTTGTTTAGATCAATGACTTACTATAACTTTGTGACTAAAATTAATGGCAAATAACTACCGCAGTAAATTAACAATCGAAGGAAGAATAACCATTCACGGAATCACCACGGCATAAGTATTTCTCACTCGAATTTCATGCAACAATCACGTAGACATAATTAATTGTGCGGTTAAATTACTCAAACATGTTTTAACCAATAAATCTCGGCATAGCGCATGCAATATTCATTACTTTTCTTAATCCCTAAGCTAATGGACTCGGCACAAATAATAATACTACTATGAACTATCTTTCTTTTACCGATCAAAACATACAATCATAATCATAACCGAATGCTTATCATTTGCATACACATTGAATATCTCAATCAATACGAATACATCAAAACATAAAGAAATTCAATTAAAGTAAACTTAGCGGTAGATCCTCCGCAAACGGATAAGGGAATTAGCATCTCATCGTATGCTCTTCAAAGGTGTAGATCTGAAGCATCTTATGAACTTGCAAATCACCGTCTTCATACTTGTATCGTGAATCCACTCCGGCAGGGCTTCGCCAACTCTTATGACCTGTTCGGGACCCCTTTCTATGGCTGCCATCGACCTCTATTTATATAGGAGTCGAGGTTAGGGTTTCTGCGGTTGGAAAACGCGTTCTTACGCCGCGCTCCCCTTTGCGCTAGGGGTACGGCCAGGGGTATGCTGGAACTGCTCTGGAACTCTCAAACTCTCTGTTTTGCAGCACAGTGTGGCGTAGGCCTGCGCCCCCTTCGGCTCAGCTCGCTCTGAAATTTCTCGAGTTGCTTTCCTTTGACCTCTTGACCCTGAAACATAAGTTTGGAGTAAAAATATGGAAGTTATGAAGTATCGGTGCTTAAAATGAACATATAATGACTATGAAACATATAAAATTATAACCTTATCAAACGTCCCCAACTTAACTCTTGGTCGTCCCTGAACAAGCTTTTGGAATCAGAATTAACTATATACAGGCATATATTAGCAGCGACTCTAGGAATTCTATGTTAAGCTAGCCTTCACACTAATGTATTAAAATGTTTATCATGTAAATCGAAGACGTTTTCAGTTAAAATCTATTTCCCTTAGAATTTATATAATGTATCTCACTTTTGGAAATACCCTTTTAGCTCAAGGTTACGAAAGTTAACACACGTGGGTCTTTCAACCATCTTTTCCTTTTTGCATGTTTACGGCAACCTTTTCTTTTCAATACCATGCTTCTATCTATTTTCTTTTCAACTTAGATTATCTAGATGGTCCGTGTAACGAGATTTCGGTGAATCACTCCCAAACCAAATGATTTTAGGGGACTAGGCAAGAGTGGTACCCCTACGGACATAGTTTCCCGAACCATCTAAACTACAATTAACTCATTTTTTAGGCTAAAACATGATTAAGTTCTCCCCCTTATTGCATGGGTTTCCAAAATATTTTGACACATTACTTATATTTAAGTCGAAATACATTTTAACATACTTGAATTCATTTTACATAGCAAAAGTTTTAATTATTACTACGACTGTTTTCTTAATTATAGAATATCCTGTCAATACTAGCCAATTCCCTCGTACATGTATTTATTATTTATCATCATATTCCACAGCCTGATCGGCAAACAAGACTCAATTGGGGAAGATAAGATAGACTACATAAACATTAAAACTCTAAATAGGACTCGGCTAAAACTAGAAATAAACAAACTACGATAAAGAAATTAAATGCATAACAGAAATAAAATAAAATAAAATAAAAGACAGAAAAATAAAGAATAAGGAAAGATAGTACCCGATCATTCGAATGGAGGATGCGAAGGAGGACCGAAGACGCTGTTGAAGAAGTCGGTTTACGGGTTTTGGCCGGTGGTGAATTGTGCTGTCGGCGGGACCAAGTGAGTAGGAATCTGGTCTGGGAGCTCCTGCCTGCCATGCGCCGGATAGCGCTGATAAGAGTCTACAGTAGGGTCGTAGTTCTAGTAGTTGGTCAACGTGTAATCATTATATGACTGATATGGCATACCGATTATGGAGTCCTCGTGATGTCGGACTCCCTCCCAATATGGCCAGTTATGGTGCTGGTAATAGGCATTTTGGTATGCCAGGGCTCTCTGCCCGTCCTGAAGCTGATCTACCCGGCCTGACAAGTGATCGACCCTATCATAAATACGGGTCATTCGCCCATTCATCTCATCTAATCTCTGAGTCCCGTCCTCCCTGAACACACCTTGACCCACTACTAAGTCATCTAAACGCCTAATGACGTGGTCAAAATAAACAGTATCATTACCTCGACTGCGCGAGGTAGACGCCCCTCGGTTCAGCTCTTCGTGCCGAACTTTTGCCTCATTAGCGGCCTGCTCCTCTCTCTATCCTCTCATCCTCAGTATAGTCTTTGATATATGACTTATTTGTCTCTTTGTCGAATATCTCGAACCCTTCATCAACTTCCCTAAAAATCAAGGTAGGGAACATGGCGGCCGTAATATATGTCGCCAAAACAGGGGAAACCAGGGAATCGGGTTAAAGTGAACTCGTCCTTCGAGGAATTTAGAGATCAACCAAGCATGGGGGATGATCGTCATCTCTCTAGTATCATACGTGACCCATATATCATCATGACTGGCCACGCGAATGATAGTCTGGGCTTACCCTTGAGAAGGATGTGCAGGACCGTGATATCCCTACGTCTGACCTTAGACAGGTCACTATGACGAGGCAAGATGATGTTCAAAATAATCTTGAGAAGCACCTTACACCTCGGAGTCAAAGCACTGCGGATATAGGAGGAGGAGGACTCAGATTCCAGAAAGGATGGAATAAAAACCATACTTACTTGCTCCGTCCACTTCCCTGACCAAGTCATGTCGGTAAAGGCCACCTAGGCCTCGGTCTTGTACTCATATCCTAGCTGGTTAGATCCATTGTGGCCTACCCCCGTATCTACGTTAAATAATTGGCGAAGGATTTGTGCATCCATCGTCACGTCCCTACCATGGACTGTTCCTATAAGTCTAAAGTCGTTATGTGAACGACCCGTCTCCCTTCGTAGGGTAGACATCCACTCTACCACATCGGCCTGATGAATCTCATGGACGCCCAAATCAAGCACACACTCGCAAGCCAAATAGTCAAATAGGTATGGAATTCCATAATCCTCAAAGTCATTTCTCCTAACCCTCTTCTGAGCTAACACCTTATTCGAGTAAATCTTATATAAAAATAAGTGTGTTCAAATATTTTCAGGGTGTTGTGACAATAAAAGGTTCGGAGACCAATCTATAGGCACGTTGACATTTTGAGTTTTTTGTCTCGTTCTCCTCAACTTCTACAATTGTGCCAACCAACCACAATATGTATGACATAAATCCAACTATGCAATTTAAATTTCACAATTACGCTCAATTAAATTTAGATGCATATATATATATATATATATATATATATATATATATATATATATATATATATATATATATATATATATATGTATGTATATACTTTTACGTTCTAATTTTGCATCCCTCTATATATAGTCTATAAATTGCCAATAATTTAAATCCTAAACATCTACTTAACTATCAATATAATTCCATTTAGCATGTAAACTCATTTTCTAGCTAAGTACCCAAATTTTATAATTTAAACATTATATGCACATTTAGGTAACCAACTTTATAATCCAAATTAATTTCTAGAACTTAACCATGACAAATTAACGAAAATATCAAATAAACACATATCTCATCACACATACATCAAGGTTATCATCAAATTCATGCAATTTCATATACTTTGACTCTAAAACGTCAAAATCACCATGAAAACTCCATGGATGACCATGAAGCTTAAGTTTTCATTTTTGCTCAAAAAGTATGAAATAAGTTGCATTTGCTTAATAAAAACACTAACCTTGGTGATTGGAAGCTTAACTTGGTAAAAATCTAGCCTTTTTGCTTTACCACTTTCTCCACTCAAAATCATTCAAAATGGATGAAACTATCCATAAAGAAGTGATTTCTAGCCTAGATCTTTGATATATATGAAAATGTGGGTGTATTGGGGCTTAGATTTGCAAATTTGTAGAACAAAAATGGGTTTTTGGAGGTATGGCCGCACACCCAACCGTAGGTTAAAGCTCTAGGGTTTGTGAAAGTGAAGAATGAGGCATGAAATGGGGTTTTATCACGATGGGGCGTAGGGCTATACGCGGGGCTGTATATCTCTCTAATTTTTGTTATAAAATGTGGTCTAAAAATTTTTGTGGGGGCTAAATTAATTAACTTATCGTTAGGACCTATCCTCCCCAACTTAGACCTATGTGACGTCCTCGTCACATTAAAATTAATTTATCAGTTAATCACATTGAGAGATAGATCGGTACTCATTCCTTATTCATAACAATCAAATTTAAACAACTAAATAATATTCAAAAAAATTTAACTTTTAATAATTCAACTTAAAATAAACACATCACACGTTAAAAATAAAAAATAAATAAATAAAGTACGACTACAATCCAAATAAAATAAACAAACAAACCACATCAGAAACAAACTAGATCAAACCTTAATGTTTATCACACAACAACCAAATTAATCATACTCAAATAATAAAATAAAATCAAAAGTCTTTTGGAAGCGCGGCAATTTCTTCCAGTTTTCCAATAGTTATCTGGATATTGGTGAGCCAGTTAGAATGTACTTGAAACAACTGATCATTCTTCTTTTGGCTTCCTCGAAGTGTCTTAATTTCTTTGAGCAGCACGTTGTTTGTGTTCACCAAATCTCCAACTATTTCCTTCAGTTTATGAACTTGATCCCATACAATGTCGATAGTCTCGATCCTCTTCCATGGTCTCTGGTCTTCCTCATCGACTTCCATTCTGGCTTTTCCTTTATTGTTTTGCCATTCAGGCGTGTGTTCAGGGGCTTTAAACGGGACTTGGGTCACTTTAGCAGTTTTAAACCACATGATATTTGGGTTAAGGAACCTTATGGGCAACTCTTCTGACACTGCTTTCTCTATAACGAATAACTCAGTCAGTATTCTATAGTGAGGGTAATTCATCCCCTGACCCAAGACATGACATTCTCACAGATTCTGCATAACTATTACCCCCAGAGACACGGTCGGGTATCTGGTCATTAGGGCGTGTACTAGGAGGATCTCTTGAGGTCTCACATAAGTAGTGTCTTGGTGAGGTGGAAGGACGTTAAAAATAACTAGCCTCCACATGACCTTGGCCAAGGGGCATAAATCACCTCTATTAAAGGCAGTGTAAATCCAAGCATCTCTAATAGGAATTCCAAAAACTGTAGATATCATTTTATCTCATTGAGTAGTCCACTTATTACCGTTACACATTCTACTCCCCTGGGTATTAGTTAATGTCCAGAATTCCCTAGGACTGGGTGTCTCGTTGTCAATAAGGAATTCATTATACAACTTATTCCTAGAAATTGACACCTATTTATTCCCCACCATCCCCACTAACTCAAAATCGTAATCCTCAGATTTTTCAATCCTACGCATAGTAGCGAACCACTGTTGGATCAAACTAGTGTGAATATACATTAATTCTCACATAACATCCCTAGCCCACCCCAAACGCTCACATGACTCAATAATATCAATATCATCAAAGTCAGCCTCTTTTAAGGTACGTTCTATAAGAAACCTAGGTTGTTTGCCATTCTTGGTATTTGGGGGTATCTCAGGGAATTCCACATTGAGGGGTCTCTCACAGCGGACATTTTGAAGGTGGTGGATTCTCATCCTAGGTGTTTGGGTATTTGTGGAACTGTTACCATTGGCGTGGAATTGGGTTGACATCTATAAACAATGCAAAGACAAAGGATTATCAAAATAGGGTCTCCTATATGAATGATGCATGATAATTAAACATTCTTTTTCATCATTAAATTAACTAATCCTTAGTCTCACCAACAATGTGAGCCCATTCTAACCTATCAAATGCATGAACTTTAATAAATAATTATTTAACAATTTAAGAATAACCCTTCAAACAAAATTATTAAAATATAGCAGATACGGAAAAAGCCACAATTTTTACAAAAAAGTTTTACACAAATAAGTTTATATTAACTAGTAGGGTACCCGCCGTGCAAAGCGGCGGCGGCAACAAATATTTTTTATCAACATGTTCGTTTAGTAGAAATAGATGTCGATGATGAAAAATATATTTAATATTTAAATAACAAAAATAAATATAGCTTAAGTTTCAATGTCAATCAAATATAATAAAAAAACATACAAACATTTGATTAAACATATTGTGATTAAAAAAATTACAATCATTAGTCATTTTATGTATCCATAAATTTGAAATATGGTCGGAACGGTCCTATATTTAAATCAATAATTCAAATATTTTGAATCACATTTTAACAGTATTTTTTGACTTAAACATTCATTAGAGTTATCATATTTTACCATTGACTCAATGATTATATTTGTATATCATCTTTTTATTGGTTCTTATTGTATGTTACTTTAAAAAATAATAGGTTCTTAAGAGAATCCACCTCGTTATAAATAGTTAATTTATAACAAATTTTTTATATGAATCAATGTAATACGTGAGTATTGATCTAGTTTGTATTTGTTCTAATATCTAGTTATCTACCTCAGTTCTAATTTCTACCTTAACCTAAACACGTTTCAACACTCATCCCTCCCTTCTTCTTCCCTCGTCCTCACGCACAAACGCCACCCCCTCACCTTCTTCGGCCAGCCCACCGCAGCTGTCGCCAGGGACCGCCGCCGCTACACAATCGGTCTTCGGTAGGTTCCCTCTTAATTTCTCCTCACTCGATTTTTTGGTCAGTCATGATCCTGAACCTGTTCTCATCTCACTCGATTCCAACTCTCTCATTTTTGTTACGTTAATTTCAATCTCTCATCTTAGGTTCTCTCTTAATGTTCATATCCTCTCTTTCTTCTCATGTATCGCTTACTCGAGCGCCTCCCTTTCATATGTATAATCATAGATCTGCATATCTTTTTAATTTTATTGTAAGTGTAATCATAGATCTCCCTTACTCACGATTTGAGGTATGTTTTCACGTGAAAATTAAATATCAGGAAAATATTGATCCACGCACAAACCGCACCCCCTCGCCTTCTTCAGCCAGACCACCCTATTTGGCTTCCCAGGGTTCTAATTGGCTCACATTCACTATTCTATAAACTCTAATTTGTGTCCTGGCTTGCTAAGTTTCTTAATAATTTTGATTATTGAATACCTTGGCAAAAACCCCACCCCCTCACCTTTTATTTGGCTTGCCAGGGTTCTAATAGGCTCACATTCACGATTTTATAAACCCTAATTTGTGTTCTGGCTTGCTAAGTGGCTTAATATTTTTGATTATTGAATACCTTGTCATTTTACTGAAGGTCTCTTCTAAATGGATTCTATATATTAGGATTTGTGATTTCACTGATTGTTAAGCTTTATCCTTGTTAAATTCAGGCATGAGTCATGATTTGTGTCAATTTAACCCTTTCTTTGATACATAGAAGGATAAAATTTATTGGGTTGTTGAATTATCTAAAGAAGGAAATTAACTCATTTTTAACTCGTTGTTTGATATAAATTCAAGTTAGTTTGGTGTGTTGTTGTGTTGGTTCTTCTGTTGCAACTTATTGAGGGTGATGGTTCAAATGTTATAGCAATTTGTCTGTGCAGATAGTAAATATTCATTCATAACATATAAAGTGGCTGAACTTGTTTCATAAATGTTTGGTTTTTCAGTTTAACTAAATTGGTTTTGTGATTGTATGCAATTATGAAAAAAAAACCCATGTATCCATATTTACAATGTTTTGATTTATTGAGGGAAATATATTCAATCTTTTTAAGTTTTATGTATATGTTTGCATCATCAAGTTCCATTCTTTGCTTCCCAAATGATTTTTGTTTGATTTAGTTGTTTCGTTGAAATTCTATAACGGATTTATTCGGTTTTGTTGAGTTCAATTGTTGTTGTTGTTGTTGTTGTTGTTGTTGTTGTTGTTGTTGTTGTTGTTGTTG
>JAANYP010005866.1:0-82944 GCA_020465985.1 Centrapalus pauciflorus | reverse complement strand
TTTGTGAACAGGCTAAACACTTTATGGAATACGTTTCCAAGTCATCATGTATTGTTTTTTACTACAAGATCAGTTTACAAAGTCGAAGACAAAGTGGAAAACAGAACTGCTCAGCCTGCCCAAGCTGTTCTGTAACATGAAGACAAAAGGTTATTTGAAAAAAGGTGACAGACCTTTTTCTTATATCAAAATAGGCCTTTACAAGGAAGAAAGACGCAAAGTTGACATTCCTAAATTAGTTAAAGGCAATGCAACAGTAGACAAAGTAAAAAGACAAAAGTTCTGCACATGTGAAGACAAGTCTGCTTTTCAGAAAAGTGCAGAAAAGGTTATGTTGTCTTTTCAACAAGACTTCTCCATTTTCTTTCCGTCCAATGAAGATGTTTCTCTTAGATCCTCTAAGTGAGTATAAAAGGAAGCTTCTAAGGTCAGAAAGAAGTGTGAAGAAAGCTAAGTGCTGAAACCCAAGAGTGAACGTGCAAGTGTGATTTTCATGCATGCAAACCTTCTGTGTAAACCAGCATCTGTGTGTATAAGCTGTTTTACATAAGCCGTTCCTTTAAGTCTTGTAAACACAGTGAGTGCTTCTTAGTGAGTGTATTCATTGTATACTAGTTTGAGTCTGTCTTAGACTAGTAAGCATATTGTTGTATCTGTCATCTCAGCTTGAACTATTCCGCATTCAAGCTTGTTTGTAAATAACAAATTGTTGATAATACATACAAACATTGAGAAAAGAGTGTCTAGTTGTTAAATTGCTGTATTCACCCCCCTCTACAGCTTATAACTATATACTTTGGGAACCTCTCGGGACCTACAAGGAGAAAGAGTACAGGCTGAGGCTGAGGGTCAAGTAGAGACTGCCTCCGAGTCTGACTCCGAGTTTAGTTCTGAGGAGATAGAAGCTGCTGATATGGATCGAGATTAGTGGTCAGTAGACGGAAAATGACAAGACCAGTAGGTAGGGAT
This sequence comes from Centrapalus pauciflorus, assembly GCA_020465985.1. Classification (NCBI taxonomy): domain Eukaryota; kingdom Viridiplantae; phylum Streptophyta; class Magnoliopsida; order Asterales; family Asteraceae; genus Centrapalus; species Centrapalus pauciflorus. The sequence goes on along the minus strand of JAANYP010005866.1, from coordinate 81,975 downwards.
GCAGAGGCAGAAGACTCGGATTTTGAAGAAGAAAAGGAAGTTCCACTCGTACCTAGGCATAGGGCGAGGAGGCATAGATTTATGCAGGGAGCTCCATCCACCTCAGCTCCTCAGACAGTGTTACCAGCTGCTACATCAACTTCAACAACAGCTCCAACTACATCCGCCTCCATTCCATCAACTTCGACTTATTACACAGACAATCAGCGGTTCACTGAGCTGAAAGGAAAAGTGAACTTCCAAACAGTCCAAAATTTTCAACTGTCCACAGCTGTGAAAGAACTGCAACAACATAATGCCAGACTTGATCAAGAGAATGCAGAGTTAAGGACAACTGTGGCTGAGCAACAGTCTGAGCTGAAGATGATGAAGACTCTCCTTGAGCAATTATTGAAAAATCTGCAAGCTCAGGGGGAGAGTAGTTGTAAGGAAGATCAGTTGAAAGTGAGAAGAGACGATGACGAAGGCAATGATCTAGATACTCAAAGAGAAGGTGAGCTAGAAGATCTTTCTCTAGAGACTGCTCAGCGAGCACAAATTCAGGAGGAGCCTAGTCAGTCAAATGTGGGAGAAGGAGGTGAAGGCGAGGCATCAAAGAATGTTGAACATGAAATGATTGAAGCCTTGATGGATGTTGATGATGAAGAAGATTTTGGTTTTGATCAAGAAGACTTGGAAGAAGGGGAATTTATTCCAGAAGACGTGGTGGATTGGAAGTCAGATGATGAGGTTGTTGAAGATGAGGATGACAATGTAGATGAAGTGGTTATCCCAAAGCAGCCTATCATCAAACAGTATATACATAACGATCAGAATGTGATACATCTGGATGAGCTAAACTTAGCATATATGGATGATTCAGAATCTGAAATAGCTGAAAAGGAACAGACAAGATAAGAAATGATAAAGCTATGGTTCAGGAAGGAAGAAAAGAAGACAGACCTGGCAGTGAAGAAAAGAATGAGACTGCCAAGTCCAGGAAATCTTTCAGGAGGGATATTAAGCTGGTTCTTTGATAGAGAACTGTAGCTATTCGTGCTTAAAAGAAGAGATGGGCTTCAGTATTTAAAGAGAACCTTGAAGGTTTTTAATACTCTGCCCAAATGCGAAGTGAAGGAACTGGCCTGGAAAGAGCTCATCAACTTGGGAGACGACCCCTACGCCGAAGTTATAGCTAAAATCATCAGAATGGAGGGGAGGTCTGGAAAGTTTGAAAGAATAAAGCCAAGGTCAGGCAAAAGAGTTGAAGATCAGTCAAGAATAGATCCCCACACTAGCACGCCTTGGGCTAGAATGGTCTACAAGCCAGTCTGATGTCTGAAGAAAGTGCCGATGAAGTCAATGCCACAGGATGTACTTAGCAACATGAAGTGGTGGTACGTAGACAATGAGACGGCTGAAGCTGTGATGGAGGATCTAGATGAAAAGACTATTTTGAAAGTATACGATCCACTGCATCTGATCAACTTATCCAAGGACGACCTGAGAAAGCTTCATGATCAGCCGATATTCTCTCACGAAGGCTGGAGATCAGAAGGCATGAAGTTCCAAAAGGTAGTAAGAGTTTGTATAGAGCAGGGATTATATGCTGGTAGTAGTTTATATAGTGCTAGTACTTAGACAAAATATATATAGTTAGAAGCTATCGTCAAGGGGGAGTCTGTTAGTGCATCCTGTGTGACGATAGCTGTCTAAGTATAGACGATATTTTGTAATAGTCAATTTGTTCGTAATTGCATATTAATACATGTTTGTTATATGTTTGTAGTATGGTTGATATATGTTTGATATTGATTGTATATATGTTTGAACAATAAGTTCAAACATAAGTTCAAAGGTAAGTTCAAACATAAGTTCTAGAACAAGTTCAAAGACAAGTTCTAGAATAAGTTCAAAGGCTGATTCAAACTTATGGTGGACAAGTTCGTGGGCTTGGGCCTTCTCGAACTTGTCCAAGGCAAGTTCGAATCTGAGGGTTATAATTAAGTTTTAATCAGTTTTAATTAACAACTTTTGTAGAGAATTAAGGCTTAGGGCGATTACGAACTTGCAGAGGTTTTTTGTGTGTGTTCTTGGAGAGAATCACGTGTCGGGGCGTTCTAGTGTGCGTCTATCATCGTGTGTGTCTCCGTATTTCGTGTGCGTGGTAATTCCGTCAAACCGCTAACGAGGATTCCGCACTCCTTGGACGGAGTCGCGTCAAGATAGGATCCATAAGTAGGTGACCTTACATATTCTGGACTCGAAGACCAAAAAGCTTCAAAATAAAGAAGTACAGATGGTGCTCGTCCAGTGGAAACACCACAAAGGTTCGCATCAGTCTTGGGAATCAAAAGATATCATGAAAGCTACGTATCCAAGTCTGTTCGAACATAGCTAACTTCGAGGACGAAGTTTGTGCGTGGTAGAGCCCATTCTGTAACAACCTAGTCTTAACAGAGCGTTTAATTTCTGTATTTGATCCAATAATGTAATTTAATTACATTAATTGTATTGTAATTTAATTAAGTAATGAAAATATTTAATTAAGTTAAATTATATGTTATTAATGATAAAATAAAGATGAAATCTTTATTTTAAATAAAATCAGATATTGAAGGACCAAAAGTGACAACTTAAGAAAGTTTGGAAATAAAAGACACCAAGTCTTTCATTTCCTTCATTTCACCACATAATTATCATCTAAACTCTCTCTCAATCTCTCTAAAAACTTGCTGGAAATCAAAGAATCAGAAGAGAAATTCGTGAATTAACTGAAGATTATCAAGAATCACTTGAAATTAAGGTAAGAAAACTAATTTCTTAAGTTTAAGTTTTATTTTAAGAGTTTAAAATGCATAAAAATCAGAATTATAATCTGGATAATTAAGGTTGCATGTATGAAATACTAATTAGAAATCATATATTGAAGTCTTTATAAATTATAGAAACAAAAATCGTTGGTTAAATCGTCCAAAAAGTGTAAAAATCTGAGTTTTTATAAAGTTTGTGTTCTTGAGAAAAATTTAATATTTTGGACAAATCTGGACGATTTAATTTGTTTAAGATGGGGAAAATAGTGTAAAAAAACCCCCCAAAAATGATAATATAACTTTGGATTTAATTGCATGTTAATAAAATTAAGTTTGGTGAATTTTTGGTAAAAACCCGTATGGGTCGACCTGCACATCTGCAAGTCGACTCGGCGAGTAGCCAAGAACATTAATAAAATCAGGAAAATTTTCTAAGTATCAGATCCAAATTCGGATGAGATCCGAATTTCGGATGGGACCCTACTTCGGATTGACCCGAATTTCGGATGGGTCAATCTCGGATCAAAGTACTAATGGGTTTTCGGATGTAAGCTAAATTCGGTCGAGATCCGAATTCGGGACCTGGACTCGGCGAGTCGGATGAGACGACTCGGCGAGTCGGTAACAGTGAAGTCAAATTTGGATCTGTTATGAGGGATCCGAAATTCTAGCTAATAAACTAACTTTTTGAATACCTTTTTGTGACTCTTTAATATATATATATATATATATATATATATATATATATATATATATATATATATATATATATGTATATATAATGTAATGCCCATACACACGCATGTAATTAAAGTATAGAGTTTATCAGTTTTCAAAAATCAGATCAAATAAAGTTTAAAGCTAAAAGTTAACGTTTGTGTTATGATAAATTCTGGACAGGTTCAGATAATTTCTGAACAAATTAATAAAGAATTAAAGTTTAAAGTTATTGAAAGTGGGTCAAAGATTTGTAAAGCAAAGCCAGAGTCTAGAAAGACAAAGATTAAAGATAAAATCCTGAGATAACTCAGGTGGTGGAGAAATCTGCTTGCTAAGACAACAGAACCTGTGAGTTATAGATATTCAGTTTTATATGCTAGATTCTGGTTGAGACATATTGTTGATGATAGTTTACTTTGACATTCATACATGCTCAGCTGGATTGTGACTTGTGCTCACCATGGTTCGGTGATGCCCTGTGGATCATGATGGCTATTTGATTTATCATTCTGCATAACATTGTACTTACAATTCAGTTCAGTTAATTGTTATCAGTTGAGATTGCTATCATGACATTGATTATTTACGCTTTCATTATTGCTCGTATATTTGATATATTGATTCAGCTTAGCATGATTAGCTTTGTCGGTCTATTGTTCTAGACCTAGCTATGTCGCCAGTTCTATTGAACTTGGTATTGATTATTCTGATGCTCCCCCCACGATGACTGCTCGTAGCTAGCCCAGTATAAGTGGATAGCTTCCACTAAAAGCGTGAGCGTGGCCTGGACATCATCCAACTCTATGACTACTATGTCTCAATCATGAGTGGCTGTAGCGGCAGTCAAGACATATCACGCTAGACCCCATGATTCGCTTGATAAAATGCATGTAATTTGAAAATCTATATTCTCACTAAGCACTGCTTATAGTTGTTGTTTACCCTTTTTCCAGGAAAAGATTAGGGAAAAGCACCTGCTGGACCTAGTTCTTAGGTCTTACAAGAATCGAGTTGAACTTTTCTATAGACCACTACTCAACAAACTTTCTGTACAGATTGGCAGATGATAATTGTGGTGGTTTGGGTAGATTTGATTTGATTGTATGATGACATGAATTAGATTAGCCTTGTACCCTTTATAAGTTTAATTTGAAAACTGCAACTTGTACTAAAATTTTATTAAACTTATCCTAATATTTTGTACTGTAATTTGAAATTCCGCAACTTAATTACTCTATCTTAGTTTGATTGATATCGTGTTCCAATTTCTGGGACCTAGACACTGAGGACTGCCCTGTAAGGGGAGGTCTTCACAGACCGAGTGAAGGCTTGTCTCAAACTTCTAGGCCAAAGATAGAGATGAAGAAGGATGTCAAATTGGACACGCTTCATGAAGATGCAAGTGATGCACTTAAAGCAATTATTTCTAAGTATCATCAAGCCTCAGTGATTGAGTGTGTTATTAAGTTGAATGTGATTGGCCTTGATGAACTAGATCCCTTTTACCTTGCCGCATTTAATATTTTTGAACACCCTGGGATATTTCGTGATTCACGGATGAAATTGCCTTCAAACCCTGAACTCTTAAAATGGTGTATTCGAACACAACATGTAGATTGGGGGATTTTAGAATAGTTGTATTGTGGTTTGGACAATTTATTATTTGGTAATTTGGTTTCTTATTATGGTAGTTTGAACAATTGGTTTTTTATGTCATATTTTGATATTTGAACAATTAGGTTTTGTCTTATCTTTGAACCATTCTGTTGCATCGTATTTTGTTAATTAGATACATGTTATATCTTTGTACATGAACTAGTTGTGTTATGTTTTTAATAAGTAAAACATGGACGAAAACGAACATCTAATATTGATCATCATCATTATTTTGATAATATACTACATTAAAATAACCCAAATAAAAAGGAAAATGGATCATATATCTGCAATGAGTGGACGTCAATTTACTTTAGAGCTACTTTCAGGAAGAAGTAAACAATGCATGGAGTTGTTACGTATGTCACGCGATGCATTTAAACGATTACGTGCACTTTTTAAAAAAAGGGGTTGGTTAAAACATTAAAACACATAGAAATTGAAGAGAAGATGACTATGTTTTTTATGAATGCAGGTGACAATCAAAGTTACGTAATGGTGAAACAAATATTTCAGCACTCCACACAAACCATTCATAAATGAAGTGTTGAGAAAAATGATATTGTTTGCTAAAGAACTGATAGTGACCACTTCATTCAATGAGAATCCAAATATTCTTGGAATTCATAGTCGCTTACAAAGAAAGTTCGAGGTAAATTATGGTAACAATAACATTTGTAGGATTATTCAAACTAAATTATATTAACCATTACCTTTATTGTAGGAAGCGGTTGGTGCTCTTGACGTAACTTTAATCCACGTTAAGAGGAGAGGGTGATTGCTATAAAAATGTTTTAGCAGTTTGTGATATCAATATGATATTTACTTATGTTGTTGCTCGCTGGGAAGGGTTTGCACATAATTCAAGAGTCTTGACTGAAGCTATATCAAATGCGGATATGTGATAACCATTGCCTCCTCCAGGTATATTTACAAATATCTTCTTGTATTAATAACTAATAATTTTTTTTCAAGATAAATATTATCTTTGTGATAACGCATATACGATGACGCAAGGATTTATGGCATCCTATCACAACGTAAGATATTGGCTCAGAGATTTTTGTCAGAGCGATCCAATAAATATGAAAAATTCAATCATGCTCATGCAAAACTCAGAATATAAAACTAGAGAAACATGGAAACGACATAGGAGTCTTATTCTTAGAAACAATGTTTACACTAAATACACATACAAAAGTCTTAAACACTAGGTATATTTTATAATAGGGAAAATGACATCAAATAGCTCTGAACTTTCGACTTTGTACACATTTATGTAGTGAACTTTTTTTTGTGCACATTTGGTAGTCAAAGTTTCAAAATTGTTCCAATTTGGTAGTTGGCGTACCTGTTAACCGGTTGCTTCCGGTTTCGATGCCTATGTGGACAATTTTTTAATGACGTGACTACCGGTTTTATATTATACCCGGTTTTATCCATGTGGCAATTCGTTTTTAAAAATCACCCGGTTATAAACCCGGTTCGTTTTTCATACGATCGATCCAACTTATAAGAATCGGGTTTATAACCAGGTAATAAAACCGGGTGATTTTAAAAAACGGGTTGCCACATAGATAAAACTTGCTATAATATAAAAACTGGTAGTCACGTCATTAAAAAATTATCCACGTAGGCATCGAAACCGGAAGCAACCGGTTAACAGGTACGCCAACTATCAAATTGGAACAATTTTGAAACTTTGACTACCAAATGTGCACAAAAAAAAGTTCACTACATAAATGTGTACAAAGTCGAAAGTTCAGAGCTATTTGATGACATTTTCCCTTTATAATACAACAAACTTCATATACGAACATTAATGGCGTACACTAGGTTTATTCAATCCCTTATTATTAACGTGGGTTTTGTATTGGGAGCATCATTCCATTCATTTGAGTACCATTTGAACTGCATTCTCCAAAAGTACCACTACTATCAATAAGAGGAACAGTATAAAGGTCATTTTCAACCATTAAGCTACTCATTCCATTGGAGTTGTCTTGACTAACCCAAGGATGTATGTCAAAATTTCTTATTGTTCCAAGCTTCATTGCCACTTCTTTCATGCTAGGTCTCTTCCCACCTACTTGGTTAAGGCATTCACATACAAGGTCACATGTTTCCTTGAGCTGGTTATGAGTTGCCTCCCTCACCACTTGAATTTCAAGAATTTCATTCAATCGATTTTCCTCCTTTGCCTTCACAAAATATGTAGCAAGAGTTGTATCTCCTACTCCTTTTTCTACACCGAGTGGTGCTTTTCCTGTTAAGAGTTCTGCAAGAACCACGCCAAAACTATATACATCACTTTTATCTGTTAGTTGGCCAGTATGGAAATATTCAGGATCCAAGTATCCTAATGTGCCTTGTACTAGTGTAGTAACTTGATCATCAAACAAGGGCACTATCCTTGATGCACCGAAATCTGCAATTTTTGCGGTGTAATTTTCATCTAGCAAAATGTTAGTAGACTTTACATCTCTATGGATGATGGACATTCTAGCATCTGTGTGAAGATAAGAAAGTGCACTTGCGGATTCATGTGCTATTCTTAAACGATTCTTCCATGACAATCTCATGATGCCACTTGTTCTAGGATGAATGTGATGATGTAGAGTATTATTAGAGACAAATTCATAAACTAGTAAGGGGACATCTGTTTCCAAACAAAATCCCAAAAGTTGCACCACGTTTTGGTGATTAATTTGGGTAAGAATTACCATTTCATTTATGAACTGCTCCCTTTGTCCTTGATCCACTTTTTGAGACTTCTTGATTGCTACATCACGTTTATCTGATAAAGTTCCCTTATATACAATGCCATTACCTCCTTTTCCGAGAATCCTATCTTGTGCATAATTCATGCTGGCTTCTTGAAGCTCTTTCATTCCAAATATTTTCATGGAACCAACACCAATTCTACCCATAGTTTTTAGCTTCTCTTCCAATAGCACACCCCCATTTTGCTTGTAGAATTTTTCTCTCAGCTTCATGAGCTTTCTTCTCTTGGCCAGAAGGTGGAAGATTGATAATCCAAGTGTGATTGCAAGGAAGCCAAGCCCTGTGCCTATGTGAATTATAGGCATATTGTGATTACTTCACATCGTTTTAGTTCATTTGAAAAATGTTGCTTAGAAGCACTAAAATCGATCTAAAATACAAAAATTAAAACCAAACTCATGGACCTTGTGCATCCATTCTCTGACCTTAACCTTTTGATATTAAAATTCGAAAACAATAATATATACATTTTTATTGCTAGTTATCAAAAATTTACCATCATATGCAATATTTATTGATGTGTGTGCATGCTAAGTGAAACATATTTAAGTGCTAATTCAATAAATATGTATTTTTTTTTTGCCATACAAGTGGAGCAAAAGAACTTGAAAATATTAAATGACAAAAAAAATACATACAAATAGAGAAAGAAAAATAGATACAATATTAAAACAATAATAATATTAAGTGTGTATATACATTTTTTTATAGATATAAAATTTTATATGATTAGAGTGTTCTTTAAATCTTCTTCATTTATTATTTTTCATAAAATATAACACTCTTGTTTATATATAAGTTATGAAAAAGCAAAGATATTAATAAAACTATATATATATATATATATATATATATATATATATATGTGTGTGTGTGTGTGTGTGTGTGTATGTGTATGTGTAAACACAAACACAATTAATATCAATATGTTTATAAATACATTATAAATTAATTAGTTCCTCTAATACTTAATTATAAGATAGGGAAAATCCTTTAAAAAAAAACCAACACTTTCAGTGTTTTTCGAATAAGTCATTGTATCAAAAACGTTTTCATAAAAGTCCCTCAACTTAAAATATATTCGTAAAAATCACTACACATAAAATTTTTCATAAAAGTATTTTAACTTAACAAAATCTTATAAAAAACTTCTGAAAAATGCTTAAAAAATCTCATTAACAACAAATTCGTAAAAAATTTCAACTTGAAGGATTTTTATAAAAATGTTTTTGGTATAGGAACTTAATCAAAAAATATCAAAAGTAAGTTGGTTTTTTGTATAATTTTTCCTATAAGATATATATCAAAAATTACTAAAAATTAAAATTTCAACAAACATGTATTAGATCTTAAATAATTAAATAAAAATTAAAATAATAAAATATCATATATATATATATATATATATATATATATATATATATATATATATATATATATATATATATATATATATATATAACACAAAAAAAATTATAACAAACAAAAATTGTAAAATTATATAATTATACAATGTTATCAAAAAATATATTTATCTATAGTTTATGGGAAACACCCATCTTAACAACAGGATGGGCCACCACCCCATCCCCTCTCATTTTACATATATATTATATTTTTTTTTTCTTTTAGGATGATATTATAAATGTATTTTTTTTTTTTTTCTTTTTACACAGTGATACATATTGCATAGATTAAATTAAATTTAAATGATTTTAAGATTTTCTAAATTTACAAAATTGTGACCTTCTTTATTTTGTTACATTTTTTACGTTTTCAAAACCTAATGATGTATAACTACTTATTTTGCACTCTCAAAACAAGAATTTGTTTAATAATAAAAATAAAAGTTGCAGAATATATGAGTTTAAAGAGTACAATTGTAATTTATTTGCCATAGGTTCAAACCAACTTTAAAAACTACTTAAATTAACTTCTCATTTTAAACTTATGATTTAAAGAAGCTATTTAAAAAAGTGCTAGCAAATGAAGCTTATAGTTTGAATTTTTAATTAAAAATCATAACCTTAAGCTCCAGCTCTTATACTCCACTTGCCAAACAAATAATTAGTAAGATGAAATGTTCGTGTAATTTTAGTAAACTAAATGAACTTTTGCAGAATTGAATTTGTGAATAGAAGAAACTTATTCTACCATGCATTAAAATAAAACATATTATAGCATCGTAGATCTACACGTTTTGACAGATTCAAAAAATCAACGTAAGATTTTCAATAGATTAGTTGAATAGTTGGCTTTGCACTAAACTTGAAAAGTTACAATTGATTCCTAGACTTGTATTTTACGTGATTTACTCATTAGTTGAGGTATAACACATACTTATATAATGATGTAATATTTTAGTCCACATTTAGGTGTAAAATTTATTTCTGGTCCAAACTATTTTTTCAAAAGACGAAAACGTCTAAAATTTTTGTTTAATATATAATTGTTTTGTTTTTCTTATATATAAATTTTATAAAATTTTGAATGCATCATTATGATGCATCCTTTTTATCTACAATTCAACATCAAATTTAATACTGGCTGAACTATTTTTAATTGAAATATTATATATTTTAATAGTTAATAATAAATTAATAACTGCTTAATTTGTTTTTTGTTATGACGTTTCGTCGCCTTGGGAGATTCGATCAAGGCTACTGATGGTAGCAAAACTCAAAATATCAATAAAAGCAAAAAGTATATTTTATTTTAGAAAAATTTAAATACATCATTATGATCAAATGTTTTGATATAACAAGTTATTACTATAAAATTTATTACTATTTGATCTATTTTAAATATATTATATATTAATTTTACTTTTAATCTTAAACTTCAATAATACTAACTTGTTTTTCTTCTTTTCTACACTCAACATTTTCTTTTCTTTTCTTTTTTAACTGTTCGATCACTTTTAACTATCAACTTATGTACAAAAAAAATCTCTTTTTCTGAACACCATTACAAAGCATGGGTTTATAAAACTCGTTGTAAATAATTAATGATAATGAAAAAATATTATAAACCCATCTACTATAAGTAAACAGAATATTCAGGAATGTAAGTTAAATCTTCAAACTGTAGTTTACCTAATGAAATTAGTAGCATCGGGGGTTGCTTATGCCGACAACCATCTTTAATCTTTGCATTACCATAATACCCTTTTTTACATTTGCATGTGTAATTCCCAACGGTGTTAACACAAGTTCCGTAACATGGATACTTTGCCGGATCTTTACACTCGTTGATGTCTACAAATAGAAAAACACTATATTAGTCTGTTAGTCATTACCAACTAGATCGATAAAATGCAACATATATATTAGCATTTCATAATGCATATATATATATATATATATATATATATATATATATATATATATATATATATATATATATATATATATATATATATATATATATATATATATAGGATTGGGTTCACATGAGAACCTTTATATTTCGTGAGAACGTGAGAACCACTCTGAAATTTGTGCATGCACTGTATAAAATTATGCATTTGATACTAAAATTAAATGTTTTCGTTAAATTTATGCATTTCATGTAAAAAATTACGCATCTCATGCTATAATTTATCCATTTTATGTACGAATTGTGCATTTAAGAAAATTTGTGCATTTGATGTTCAAATTTGTGCATTTAGTTTATAATTTAATGAATGTAATTTTTGAATGTAATTTTAGTGTTAGATTATGATATTTATTAATATTTAAGACTAATAATGATTTTAAGTAAAACTTTTAATTTTAAAATTTGTGCATTTGATGTACAAATTTGTGCATTTTGGAGTGGTTCTCACGTTCTCACGGTAACAAGGGTTCTTACCGGAACCCAACCCTATATATATATATATATATATATACATATATATGCATATATATATATATATATATATATATATAATATATATATATATATATATTTATATATTTCGCGTTATATATAATATATATATGATGCATCAATTTTACGTGATGCATTTTGTTTTTCAGCGATGCATTGTGGTTCTCCAAGGTTTTCGGTGCATGGTGGTTTTCCATTGAACCCCTATATATATATATATATATATATATATATATATATATATATATATATATATATATATATATATATATATATATATATATATATATATATATATATATGTACTAAAGATCTTTTGTGAACACTTTATTCGTTGTGAAATTGTGAACAACCAAAAAATAGCTTTGAATCTTACGAATATTGTTGAAAATACTACCAAACCCTTCTATTAACCCAGAAATCTTATTGGATCCTATGGATTTTATTGAATCCTGTGAATTTGTCGAATCTTAAGAATCTTGTTGAATCCTATGCATCTTGTTATAAAAACTACTATGAACCTTTTGAATGTTCTGAATCTTGTTGTAGACACTTCTATTAACCTTTTTGAATCATATGAATCATGTTACAAACACTTTCTGATATACATGAATGATTATATGCATTTTTTTATTTGTTCACAACGTTCACAACGAATAACTTGTTCACAATGGATCTTATATATATATATATATATATATATATATATATATATATATATATATATATATATATATATATATATATTCAAGATCAAAGGGGTACCATATTAGACTGGGGTACCGGAGTACCATATTAAATGAACATGTTCAATATGATAAAATGTATGATTTCATGCAAAATTGCATATACACATGTTCAAATATACATTATTATTGACTAGTTCACAACATTTACATGTTTGTTGTAATTAAATGTTCTATTTCTTGCAAATTAGCAATATGCACATGTTCAAAGGTGCAATATGTATGAACATGTGCATATACACTTTTGTATGAAATTAAACGTTTAACCATTTTTAACACAATAAATATAAAAATGATATGATGCAATTTTAAACAAATGATATTACACTTTTGAATGAAATTTAACATTTTAACGTAATGATCATTTTATTTAATATGGTACTCCGATTCCCCAGTCTAATATGGTACTCCATCTCAACCCTCTCTCTCTCTCTCTCTCTCTCTCTCTATATATATATATATATATATATATATATATATATATATATATATATATATATATATATATATACATATATATGTGTGTGTGTGTGTGTGTATGTATTATGTATGTATATTGGCTGGGTTAATGTATCTATACGGTACATGAACTTTTCTTTCCTACAAATATATCATAATGATTTAAGTTTCGATCCATTTTAATATGAATTATTTTCACATAGCTTCTGGTTTTTAATACTAATAGAGCCTGATTTTCTAACGGGACTCTATCTATAAATGTACCTTATTGGAATGATAAAGTAAAGTATATTGTAACATCCCTTAACTTAATTAACATTAATTAGCTTAATAATGTAGCTTTTATTCAAAGTCTAAACAATGAAGTTTGAATTTATAATCAAAAGTTATATTAAGGGGATAAAGTGTTACTTGTTATAAGTTGAGGTTGAGGGGTGTAAAACGTAATTAAGTCAAAATCATTACATTAAAAAACGTATTACATAGTATGATGATTCATTATAAACATTCCGCTCTTCTCTCTAAACACACACATAAACACATTATTAAGAAATCTTCAAAATCTCTCTAGAAATTCAAATGAGTTTGGATGCAAATCATGAAAAAAGTTATATCAATGTGTTCTACAGAGGAAGAGGAACAATAATATACAAGAATATCAAGGTAATTTATACACTTAAATCATCATTTGTGTGTGTATATGGAGGTTACAGCCTGGACAATTGTCCAAGAGCCAAACCAAAAGTGTAAAGCACTTGAATCTTCAAAATCAAATTTATCTTTTAAACATCAAACTAAGATTGTGCATGCATTCATCTATCCTTGCATTGAGTTTATATGTTGAACTGAAAGCAAAGTGAGGCATGAAGGTGTTGCGTCTGAGACAATAAGTTTCGGACTAAATGTTGAAAGAATACCACCTTTGGACCCCATATCTTATAGAATTGGTGTGTATGTAGCATGAGGAGTCCGAGACCCCTAGTTTCGGAGTAGGTAGCAAGAAGGGGGGACCCCGAGTCTATTAGACTCGGGGCGATCATGGTAGTGATGATTCTTGATAGTGTGTTACTCTGTGTGTGTGTGTGTGTGTGTGTGTGTGTGTGTGTTTGTACATATAGGACGCTAAGAATCCCTATACTTGTAGAGCATTGTGTGTGTGCTACATTTCATAGAAACAGCAGCAGACATGTGTGTTGTGTGTGATGTTTACCCCTCAATACATATAGTCTCGAGGTGTAGTAGGTGTTTGTGTATTATGTAAAGGCAAGTTCTTGTGTGTGTTTGTGCGGGGGGAGGGGGGGGTGTATTTGAATTTGTAAGTCACCAAAACATGTTGTAATAACCCCTAAAACTTGTAAATGTATTGTGGGTGTGTAAGTGAATGACCCCGAGACATATAGTCTCGGGGTGTATGGTATTGAAATGGTGGTGTACGGTGGTGTTGGCCATGGTCTCAGCTCTTAGCCCATATCCCTCGGCCCTAGGCCTAGGTTCCATCGGCCTTTAGTCTTGATTCCATATATCCGAGACTTGTTAGTTGTATGAATGTTTAACATATAGACCCCGAGACTAAGTCTCAGGGTGATCATCATTCTGTGTCCAAAATAATTACAAGTTTTAGGATTAAGCATGTATGTATGTGTACAAGTATATAACAAGGTCTAAAAAGAGTATGCATATGTGTGTTTCATATAAATCTTAGGAGAAGTATATGTGTTCAATTAAGTTCAAGTATGTTTCGTGTGTCTGTCATAACTAACTATATGCATGTGAAGATCATTCTTTTACTATCTTCTGAACTTTGAGCAGTCATTCATTTTTTAAAGCTTAGCACTAACACTATTGCTCAATGTTTGTATAACTGTTTAAGCTTATGATCTGCTACTTACATGATGAAAGCAGGAGCATTCTGAAGATACCCACACAACAAGTACTGGTAGCTAACCCCATACGTGGCTGATCCCCACTTAATGATGTGTGTGCGTGGTGTTATCATCATCGTGGTTTCATATATACTTGTCTAAGTCTCAATAGTGACACAGTCACGCATCATTACTACTATATCGGACGGGACACTTCGAGCGTACGAGCTGTGCATGAGCCTAGTGATCAGTGATATTAATCACTTATGTTTTTGTGTGTTTTTGTGGTGTTTTAGTGTGTTAAAGGCAAGAAAAATGGTACTACTAGTGTAAATTGGTTGTTGTAGGTAATTGGCTAGAAAGGAAGTAAAATGATAGCTTGTGGAGCTGAGAAGTAGCCGGCGTCCAAGGCAGCGTCCTAGACGCAGAGTTAAGCGCCGGGAATATGTGATTTTAGAAGATAAGTGTCCTTAGAATGCCTGATCCAAGGTTGCGGCGTCCTGGCCAGCGTCCTAGACGTTGGGATCGACACTAGTGCGCCAGTTTCTGCGGGAGCAGTGTTTTTGAAGGGGACGGTTACCACAATCTAGGGGGTCGACTTGCGTTCGATTCTCACACACAGAGAATACTTTTTGGAGGCGACCAGAGGGAGAAAACAACAAGGGGCACCATTGATCAAGCATTTGGCAACCAATTCTTGTGTTTTACACACTTGTGGTAGTTAGTAAGTCTTTGTTTATGTCAATTGTTGTTTGTGTGCAAGTCCAAACTATGTTGGGCTAAATACATTACGATGTTTGTTCTTGAGTTTGCAAATTATGGCATGAACGAATGTTATGTTATACTCGATTTTCACTGGTACTTAAGGGGTTGTGGATCATACATTTGAATGAATGAATGAGTTGTTAAACCACGAGTGTTGTATGAAACAGTGTATACTGATATCATTAGTTGTGCTAACTTGGTATAAGAAGGAAGACAATTAATTTAATTGCCTATGTTGTCCTAAGATGATTGGTTGTGGAATCTAACTCATTTACATGGAAACTGTTATCTTGAATACATTTGAATGCATGAACCTGACTAGACAGTGGTTGTTGTATGAAACAGTTTATATCAATATCATTGTATAACACCTCGCTTTTTATTTTATGTATTTTTGGGCAATTTGCGTTAAATGATGTAATTTCGAATTTTTATATAAATAGGAGTTAAAAGTTTTGTTCCTCATTTCTTGCAAATCCAATTTCAATTGAGAGCCTCTCTCTCTAAAACTCGATCTTCTCTCTAGCTTTTCTCCCAAACCGACTGACAAAATCTCGAAATCTATACGTCATCGGAAAGATCTCGAAGAGTACTACACGAATCTGACATTTCATGTGTGATTTGATTCAGATTTTGAGGTAAGAATCGTCTTTTCTTTCCTTTTTACTTTCGGTTTTAAGAAAAGGGTTCAAAATCCCCATCTTTGATTCGTTTAAAGCTATTTTGCTTGAGTTATAACTCGATTCTGCTAGATTAAGTGTAATAGAATCGAACTTAGACTTGTTCCTTAGCATATTCATGATTATTGGCTTGGAAATGCATGTTTGAAAGCTGAAAAACACGAACAAGTTCGAGATGCCAAGAACAAATTCGAATCAGACTAAATTCGAAGCCTTATGTTCGAGATTGCTCTAAGTTCGAAGCCTATATGGGTTCGAACATCATTAAGTTCGAACCCCCCCCCCCCCTACGTTCGAATTATTTTAAATAAATTTGTGGGCAACACATAAATTAACAAGATATTTAGCTAGAAGTTACGGTTTGTAGATGTTGGAATTTTAAGCTAGCATTTTTAATTTAGTGTATATTCTGTAATGTTAAATTACAGATATTTCACAGCACCTCAGATATTAAATTAAACGGTTTAGCTCGGTTATGAGTCAAAGCCAGTGCCAGAGTATATTAAAGCCTAGATAAGCAAGTACAAGCATTTCAGAGCAATATAAAGCATAGATAAGCCCGAGCAAGCATCTCAGAGTATTACAAAGCATAAGACAGTGTTGTGAGTAAAAGTTATTCTTGTTTACATGTATTTTATGTAATTGAGACATAATTTGCTTCTATATGCTTTCTTTGGACTTCAATAGACTTTTGTGAGTGAAGGCGAATACTGTGGTACAGGCGGTGCCCAGCTTAGCCGGATCTTGCATCTGATCTATTAATGTGCATAATTTATTGCTATATGTTTATTATTCTGCATATTATACAGCAAGCCTTGTTTGAGCGTTTCTTTGTGCATCTCATAAGCATTTTACATTTAAGCAAGCAATTCTAATGCTCACCACTATCCCAAGCATTATGCGGGTAGCTAGCCCCGCATCACAGATTGATCATCTGTCAGCGGTAACCCCTAGTGGTGGCATCTCCTTTCAGCGTGAAATGTCTCAATTGTGCACGCATTCATTCTGGGTATTAAGCAAGCAAGCATTACAGCCTTTATAGGCACTTTCGCCACATATCTTACATGCATCATGAATATCTGTTAACTCACTAAGCAATTAGCTTACAGTTGCTACTCACAATTTTTACAGGAAAAGGTAAAGAGCAAGCTGGACCATCTGCTTAGGTCTATTTTCTGATCAACAAGAGGACTTTAGCTCACTATTCAGCTTGTGGTATAGTATTGAGCTGCTTTAGGATCTGGGTAGCTGCTTTCTTTATATTATGATGTTTTAGCAACATAGCAACGTACCTTGTAGCACGTGTAGTGCATGACTATATTGTAGTACTTTTATTTAGTTCTTAAGCAAGGCTTTAGACTTATTATTATGCTTATGACTGTTGTTATTTATTCCTGGGATTAAGCAAGCATGTTTAAAGCAAGGATGTGACACATTGGTTGTGCTAACTTATTATGAGAAAGGAAGACAACTAATTGAGTGGTATATGTTGTCTTAAGAGCATCAATTGTGAAGTCTAGTTCATTCCCATGAAAAGTGTATTTTGAACATTCTGAATTGCCATAATATGTACACCAAGAGAGCAAACACCTATTCTCTTTAAGTGAAACTCTATAATTCAACTCTTTCGTGTTAAACTGCAATAGTAGCAATCAATAGTAGTTTATTAATTCAAAGAAAATGATTACAATTTCAATCCAAAGAGTCTCGAAAGCTAAATTAACGACCTTACTTTCCCTGTGGATTCGATTCCACTTGCCCTATCTATATAGTGTTTTTGGTTATTTTTGGTACTCATACGACTGGGTTTATCAAAATGGCGTCGTTGCCGGGGATTGACAGCGCTTGTTAAATTAGTTTTGGAGTAACTGTTTCTGTAAATATTCTTGTTTGTAGTAGCTTGGTTATTTCCTTTTTTGTTTATTGTTATTTATTTCAGTCAATTTCAATTATTTCTATTTTTCTTAACATTTTGAACAGCAAGTTCAGAATCTTCACGTCGTGTGTGTGTATCTCAGGTATATGCATACTCGTCACTCTGGGAGAACTTCTCCATTGCAATACGAAACAGAGATAGAAAGAACTGCTCGTTCACTGAGAAAGCTACATAAAGGATATTGGACTAGTGGTGAACCTGCTGGTGATTCAAGTGCAACGGAGACATCCGAGTCAGAAGAGCAATCTGTACATTCAGAGGCATCAGAAAGTGACAGTGAACCTAACGTAGATATGGGGATGACAGGAGGATTGTGGAGTCCCATTATAGGCCTGGTGACTTACCTGATATGTCACCTATTCAGTATCCAGAGGTTGAGAATGAGCCGGAGATAGACTTAGTTGTTTAGCATTATTCCTCAGTTTCATGAAACGAAGAGCGAAGAGCCATATGATCACTTAGCCAAATTTTCAGCTATATGAAAAGCCAATAGAGTACAGAGGCTACTCGTGGATACTCTCAAACTGAGATTGTTCCTTTTTTCTTTGAAGGATAAGGCCAAACATTGGTTCCCCTCGTTGCCCGCAAACAGCATTCGTAATTGGGAAGAAATGAAGATGGCTTTCCTTAATGAGTTTTACTCAATAGTAAAACCACCGAAAAGAGGTACAGTATTACTAGTTTCAAGTAGAAATCGGGGGAGCAATTCCATGAGGCATTCGAGAGATTGAATGAGATGTTACGAGCATGCTCATATCATGAGGTTCCTAAGTGGATGTTGGTGAAAAACTTCTTTGATGGCATTAGTCAGGAGAGCAGGAATATGATCACAGCAGCATCGGGTGGTAGATTCTTGGCTAAGGAACATGATGAAGCATGGGAACTACTAGCACAGTTGGCTAAGGGGTCTAAGGTACAAGCTGGGTCTGATACATCGATTGGAGTCCATGTTCTGGGAATTGATAATGCTTGGAAGAGAGATGTCACTTCGAATATGTAAGCCCTCAGTAAAAAGATGGATGCCTTGATGAGGAAGGAGCAGACAGAACATAGAGCTCCTATTATGTGTGTCACATGTGGAGAGCACACTCATACATCAGAGTTTTGCTTTCATGTACAAGGGGAGCAAGCTGGTGAGATTTCTGGATTCCTGCCACAACAGGATAGGTTTGATCCTCACTCAGAAACCCACAATCCTGGGTGGAGGCGTCATCCTAACTTTCGTTGGAGGGATGACCAGAGGGTCGATGAATATGCAAAACCCAGATTTAATCAGGGGAGTAGACATCAGGAAAATAGAAACTTCTATGGTGGTACATCATCTGATACTAAGGAAGAGAAAGAACCAGCAGCCCAAGAAGCTCCAAAAGACTCAAAGATGGATCAACTCATAGACTATTTGAAGCAACAATCGTATGTTCAAACAAAGTCTATGGCGAGTCTAGAAAAGTAGATGGGGCAGATTGCTGATCAGCTCACGAAAAGAGACGAGGGTAGATTGCAATGTAATACTCAAGTAAATCCTTCTCATCCAAGGGTAAAGAGAAGCAAACAGTACATGAAGTAGAGGAGCTGAATGAAGTTAGTGAGCTGCGCAAACTGACTACTCTACGTAGTGGAAAGAAGGTAGATAACAAAGTGGTTATGCCGGAAGTGGTAGAATTTGAAAATGAGGTTGAAGAGGTAATTGATGAGGGGAAATCAGTCTCACATTCAGAGTCCGAACGAGAGATCAAGTTGAAAAAGAAAGTTCAATTTGAAGAAGTTGTAGTGGATGAGGAAGAACAACCAAGGCCTGAACCAACACCTCAATATCCCTCAACACTAGAGGGTCCAAGCAGGTCAACTTTTGGTAAGAAAGGGCCACAACTGGAGGATCTATGGGAGATGTTCAACCAAGTGAAGATTAATATTCCGTTGGTATAAGCCTTGCAACAAGTTCCGGCTAACGCTAAATTTCTGAAGGACTTGTGTACGCAAAAGCGCAAATTTAATACGGCTTTGCCAAAGCAAATCAACCTCATGGAGCAGGTAAGTGTCGTAGTCTCGAGTTCTCTACCGCCAAAGCTTAAGGATCCAGGTTCACCGCTTATTCCTATTACTATTGGTGATGTTAGGATTAAGAAAGCATTGCTAGATTTAGGAGCGAGTGTTAACATACTCCCTGGAAACTTATTCGATCAGCACGATTTGGGAAGCCTAAAACCCACTAATATGGTGTTACAGCTAGCTGATCGATCTACTAAGATTCCAAGGGGCATGTTAACCGATGTGATTGTAAAAGTTAAAGATTTCTATTACCCATAGATTTTCTTGTGTTTGATTCAAATCATAGGAGTCGGGACAACCAACCCGCAATTATTTTGGGCATACCATTTTTGGCTACCATAAATGCCCAAATAAATTGTAGGACGGGAGTCTTAGACTTAGCATTTGGGAATATAAAGTTGAAGTTGAATGTTTTTAATGTTGTTCCTAATGTTTCTTTTCGTTAAAGTTTGAGAAGCTACTTGAGAATCTTCCTGAGTCAATAAAACCTTCACTAGAGCCAGCTCCCACTTTGGAACTCAAAGCTTTACCCACCCATCTTAAATATGTATTCTTGCAGCCACATGAGAGTTTTCCAGTGATTATAGCTTCAGATTTGTTAGAGGTTGAAGAGAAAGCGTTAATTGAGGTTTTGGAGAAGCATAAGTCTGCCATGGGTTGGACAATTTATGATCTTAAGGGTATAAGTCCCATGATTTGCATGCATAGAATTATAACCGAGGCTGACATTAAACCTTCACGGGATGCACAGTGAAGGCTAAATCCAAATCTAAGAGAAGTGGTGAAGAAGGAGGTGCTGAAATGGCTGGATGCGGGTATTATTTACCCCATTTCTGACAGCCAATGGGTCAGCCCCACACAGACCGTACCTAAAAAGTCCAGCGTAACAGTGATCAATACTGAGGATGGTCAGATTGCAACTCGACCAGTAACAGGCTGGAGGGTATGTATAGACTATAGAAAGTTGAATGCAGCCACATCCAAAGACCATTTCCCTCTACCTTTCATAGACCAGATTGTTGAAAAGCTAGTCGGGCAGAGATACTACTATTTTTCAGACGGTTATTTGGGGTACAATCAGATTCCCATCAACCCCGATGACCAAGAGAAGACCACGTTTACCTGTCCTTTTGGGACATTTGCTTATCGGCGAATGCCATTCGGGTTGTGTAATGCCCCTGCTACTTTTCAGAGGTGCATGATGGCGATATTCTCGGATATAGTAGGAGGTTCTTTGGAAATCTTTATGGATGATTTCTCCATTTTCGACAAGACGTTTGAGGGATGTCTACACCACTTGAGTAAGTTCTGAAGAGGTGCACCGATACTAATTTGGTGTCGAGCTGGTAAAAAAGCCATTTTATGGTCAAAGAAGGAATTGTGCTAGGCCATGTGGTTTTTTAGAAGGAAATGGAGGTGGATAAAGCAATGATTCAGCTCATATCATCGTTGCCACCACCAATAAGTGTGAAAGGAGTTAGATCATTCCTAGGGCATGCCAGATTTTACAGGATATTTATTAAGGACTTCAGCACTATCTCCAAGCCACTGTGTAATTTGTTGGTGAAGGACGTAGAGTTTGTATTCGATGAGGCATGTTTGAAGGCATTCGAGTTATGCCAGTAAGACGTTCTCGAAAGCACAACAAAACTACACTACTATAGAGAAGGAGTTGTTAGCAGTAGTGTACGCATTGGATAAGTTTCGTGCCTCTGTATGGGGGGCAAAAGTGATAGTTTATTCTGATCATAGTGCTTTCAAGTACCTCTAGAATAAGAAAGATATCAAGCCCAGGCTAATCCGGTGGATTTTGTTGTTACAAGAGTTTGATCTGGAAATTAGAGATAAGGAGGGATCGGAGAATGTAGTGGAAGATCACTTGTCTAGGCTGCCTACATTGACCCCGAATGTGATTGAAGTGATTAAAGAGTCTTTTTCTAATGAACAACTCTTTTTTATGTCTAAATTATGTTGGTTTGCTAACTTGGTTAATTATTTTGTGACAGGTAAGACACCGGTTCATTGGACATCTCAACAACGAAAGTGTTTTTATGCCCAAGCCAAGTACTATGTATGGGACGACCCTGATTTATCAAGATTGGTGTTGATCAGATCATTAGAAGATGTGTTCCGGAGGCAGACCAACTTGATATTCTAACTCACTGCCATAGCTTAGCATGTGGGGGGCATTTTAGTGCTAAGAAGACAGCTCATAAGGTTTTAGAGTGTGGTTTCTTTTGGCCATCCTTGTTCAAGAATGCTTATGAGTTCGTCAAATCTTGTCTTAGATGCCAACAAGTTGGGGGAATTTACAAGAGAGATCAAATGCCGATGGTTCCCATCTTAGAAGTAGAAATCTTTGATGTTTTGGGGATAGACTTCATGGGCCCATTTCCTGTATCCTTTGGATTTGAATACATTTTAGTGGTCGTAGATTATGTGTCTAAATGGGGTGAGGCTGAGGAAACAAGGCATAATGATAACAAAGTTGTGAGTAAATTTGTTAAAAAGAACATTTTCTTACGACATGGGATTCCCAGAGCTATCATTAGCGATGGAGGACCCATTTCAAGAATTTTCAGTTTCACACTTTGTTAATACATTATGGGGTTACTCACCGTGTTGCCACTACTTACCACCCACAGACAAGTGGTCAGGTTGAGGTGTCTAATAGGGAGGTTAAAAGGATCTTGGAGAAAACTGTAAAGCCTAGTCGCAAAGATTGGTCCTTGAGGCTAGATGATGCATTGTGGGCCTATAGGACTGCATATAATTGACGCCTATTGGCATGTCACCATATAGATTGGTATATGGGAAACATTTTCATCTACCTATGGAATTAGAGCATAGGGCTACTTGGGCTATTCGAAATGCTAATTTTGATATTGTTGATGCAGGTAAAATGAAGGAATTTCAGTTGGCGGAGCTGGAGGAAATCAGAATGGTAGCCTATGAGAGTGGAAGGCTCTATAAGGAGAAAACAAAGTCCATGATAAGCACTTAAGGAAGAAAAGTTTTGTGGTTGTTAATAAAGTTTGGCTTTTCAACTCACGTCTTAAATTGTTTCCAGGTAAGCTAAGGAGTAAGTGGACGTGACCGTATGAAGTTGTTCATGTATACGAGAATGGAGCAGTGGAGATTAAGGATCCTAAACATGGGAACTCATTTATTGTGAATGGCCACAGGCTTAAGTTCTATGTTGAAGGTCCTATCAAGGCTGAAGGTGAACAAGCAACATTGATTGAGGTAGTGGCTCTTGAGGAGCCAACATATTTATCTCTGTAAGTGAAGCAGGTACAAATTTTGTGGGTATATTCACTGCAAACCCTCACGAGACTAAACTCGTCCATCTAAGTAATTAGATGGTTTAAAGGCTTGCTACACATGCTAAGTGTAGCCGTGCTCCCTACGAAAATGGTTGTTTTTATTTTGTGTTAATTTTGTGTTAGGAAAGTGTAGTTAAATTCATTTGTGGAGAAATGAGCGGGACTGTCAGTTATTGAGTGAGTTAGAAAGGTTTGGTGCAAGTGTTGAACAGGTGTGAGTGTTAGCATCCTATTAGGTGTCTAGAACGCTAGAATTAATTTTAAATCCGAGAGACAGTGTATAAAGGACGCTCATTTGGGGATTGCAGACGCTGCAAAGTCGTTCAAGACGCCAGGCTGGACGTTGGAATTCAACCTTGAAACGCGCATAAGTGCACGACTTCTTAGTGGGCTCTCAAACGCTAGCAGTAATTTCCGAACAGAAGGATAGCGTAAGGCAGATGCTCGTTTGGGGGGTTTAGACGCTGAGGAACCATCCAGGACGCTAGGTCAGACGCCAAGGGCTCGCTTTGAAACGCGCATAAGTGCACGGCGTCCTAGTGGGCGTCCCAGACGCTGTCGTTAATTTAAACACAGAAGGTAAGCGTCCTAAGGACGCTTAATACACCAACGCCGATGCTCTTCGCCGTCTCAAACGCCAGATAAGACGCCATCTCACCTTCCACCATTAAAACCTCCTTTTTGGCGTCATTCATCTCATTCGACCATTTCCTTTTCACTCAAAAACGCTCTCAACCCTTCTTCGGACGCTAGGCGGTATCCACTTCTTCGTTGTCATCTCTTGCATAATCCTAACCACTCCTTGATCAGGTAAACTTTTCTAACCACATTCTTGTTTTGAAATGTTTCCATCATCCCTTGAGAACTTGGTTAAGGTATACCCTATGCTTGAGTGCTTCCTAGTGTTAATCTGTCGATTATGTATGTGTTGAGTCGTATTCTTCTTATATACATGCATTTCATGCACATTTGAAGTTTTGGGAAGTTGTGGTTTACATTTTCGAGTTAGGGTTTTCTTGTGGTAGAGGTGGAGTGTGTGTTGTGTGTAGAGATATGAGGTTAATGTAGGTGAGTATGTGTGCTAAATGATGTAGTTACAGGGTGGTTAGCATGTGGTGTTTTGCATACAGTGCCATAAGTTTATGAATATGTATGCGAGTTATGTGCTGTTGGTTATCCTAGTTTTTGGGGTTTTCTTGTTTGTTGTTGACATTGAGGTTCAAGGAAGTAAGGAATAAACCCACTCTTCATGTCTAAGTTGGGGAGGGGTTACTATCATGTTTGTGAGTGCAGTAGGGAGGCATTTCGGTGGATGGTCTTTATGGGGTATAGTATGCAAAAATCATGTCTGTTACTTCAGTTTGGGAAGTGATGTTTTACATATGTGTTGCATCTGTATTGCATTACTTATGGTGCATCTAAAGTGTTAACTTAGTGGGATGTTAATGAGACACATCATTTAGTACATCGTGCCTGGCCTCTGTTTCCTACACCCTTCTTTAGTATCATGACACGCGCTTCCGCAAAGAAACAAAAGGAAGCCTCAACGACCAGTGCACGAAAAAGGAGCAGGTGTACGTGACCCGGAGCAAGGTGTGGAGGTGTTTGAAGTCGATACTGATTTTAAATTCATGTTGGAGAAGAACGTACTAAAAGATGAATTTAAAGATTATGGCGTATACGATTTTTTTGGGAGATTAGGTTGGTTGGTAGCACTAGATTGGACAAAGGATGTCGTCTACCCAGACGCGTTGAAAGAATTTTTTGACCATTTGTGTAATTTTGTCTAAATTTTATTTTCTGTCACTTTTTTCAAGAGTAAATTACATAAATGGTCCCTGTGGTTTATAGCAAATTACAAGTTTCGTTCCTAACTTTTAAAAATTACACTGGTGGTCCATATTTTGAAATCTTGTCACGGTTTCAGTCCCTAAGAAACTCAATTTTTCCAATCGTACCCTTATAAATTAAATTCACATATAGTCCTTAATCAATTAAGTTAGTTTTTTATATTTAATTGTTTAATTAATAAATGATATTTTACTTATTAGTATAATCATTAATTACAATTTATTTATATATTTTACCTATATATTAATAAGTTTTATTATTATTGTTATTATTATTATTATTATTTTGTTGTTGTTATTATCTACATTCGTTCGTTTTGACAAAAATATTTATTTTATCATTAATTTTTGTTTTAGAAAAAATTTTCCATTTTTCAATATATTTAATTAATTTACCCTTAATTATTTTCCTATATTAATTTTAGAATACTATTAATGTTGTTTTTGAAATTCTAAACATGAAAAATATGTACATTCATTTATAAATTTTAAAAATCATTCATTCTTATTTTATAGAGTTTTATAAGTAGATTATTGTATATTCTACATATGAGTGTAACATGTAACATAGGGCTGTAAAACGAACAAAACGTTAATGAACATATTATCGTTCGTATTCATTCGGTTCGTTTACAACGCTAATGTAACATATCAATTCGTTTAATAAATGAACGAACACAAATGAACTTTTCGCAACAGTACGTGAACGGTTCGCCGAACGTTTGATTTGTTTCCATCCCTATGTTACACTCATAAAATTTTTAAAAAATGCTAAAAAATTACAAGCTTCATAAAGTTTATTTGAAATAATACAAATTTACTATCATTATTTTATACGTAGAATATACAGTAGTCTACCAATAAAAGTCTACAAAATAAGAATGTATGATTTTTAAAATTTGTAAATTAATGTACATAGTTTTAATGTTAAGACTTTCAAAAACAACATTAATAGAATTTGAAAATTAATATATTAAGATTAGAAGATTAAATTACTTAAATATAGAGATAGATGGAATAATTATAAAAAAATAAATATTGTTGTCAAAACGAATGAATGCATATAATAATAATGAAACTCATTAATATATAGATAAAATACATGAATAAATTGTAATTCTATTCTTAGTATTTGTTAATTAAACAATTATAAATATACAAATAATTAAATATAAAGAAAAATCAAATTAGTTGATTAGGGACCAAATGTGAAATGAATTTATAAGGGCAAAACTGGGATTTTTAAAAAAACAAGTTGCTTAGGGACTGAAAACATGACAATGATTCAAATTATGGACTACCAATGTAATTTTTCAAAGTTAGGGACGAAACCTGAAATTTGATATAAACCACAGGGACCATTTATGTAATTTACTCTTTTTTCAAACTTAATATTTTAATTATTACTATTTTTTAATATAAAAGTAAAAGCTTTTTAAAATACATTTCTATTTTATCCATATAAGTTTAACATATTCATTTAATTGATTCTTAAAAAATCTAATATTGTTTTATGTTTATTGTTATAAGTGTTTTATAATAAAAGAATTTTTCTTATGATTTAAAATTACTTTTTATATTTACTTTGAATTATTAATTTACTTTTATATTACGATTATTTATTAATGATTATATATCATTTCATTGTTTATTTAGTATTATTATATTAACTATTTTGAGTTTTTAATTTTCGATAAAAGATGAACTATTCCAATTTTTTCGATCGGTTCCAATTCAATTTTTAATTATTCGAACGAAAAAACTTCACTTAACTTTTAATTATTTCAAATGGATAAATGTATGATTCATTCTGATTTTTAAATCTTCAAGTGTATAAAACTACAACTCATTTCATTTAATAAACGAAAATTGGTAAAAGTTAATTATTTACGATCCAAAAAAACGATGATCCCTTAACTAAAAAAGCTATCGCTATTTCGATTTTTATTATCTCCGATAAGAAAAAATGACGAACCCATCCACTTTTAAGTTCTGATCGTAAATTAATAAAGTAGTTATTTTCGTTTGGAGAATAGAATGGATTATCGTAATTTTTTAATATTTCCGAACAAAAAAACTATGACCGATAGATTTTCAATATTTCAGATAGACTTTCTTCATTAGGAAATAGTCGAAATTATTAACATGTATATGTACCATACCATCTGAATATTACAAGGTCATGTGACCATATAAGTGTGTTATTGAAGCAAAAAGGTTTTTGATCTAGCGTGCCTTTGATGTTTTTTTCGAATTAAACAGTTAGGGGTTTAAATTTCATTTGAGAGAAAACATGACCGTGTGTGTTACAGTTAGTCTTTAGCAGTAGGGCTTTTTTTTTTTTTTTTTTTGGGTTCTTTGAGTTTGAAATGAAGTGTGTTTAAGTTTAAATATGGTATCATGCTTGCTTCATAGATAACCTTTACATAGCATTAAGTACTTAGCAATATATACAGTTCTAACACATAAATCTGTTCAATTTTGGACAAAATAGACAGCAAGGTATGCTTGATTTGAGCACAGTGTGCTCATGTCAAGTCTGATACTTAATTAAGCACAATTAATTTAGAATATTTTGTCGTATTTACTATGCTTTGAATTTTTTTTTTTTTTTTTTAACAACAAATGTTAGTGGTTAGGTGTTAGCTACATTATTAGACATCTTAAGGATGAGGATCAAACCCCACACCTCCACCTAACCTCAACTAAGGGAACCCCACCTTAATTTGGTGAGCTTATAATTAGATTGAGTGTTAAATATATATATATATATATATATATATATATATATATATATATATATATATATATATATATATATATATATATATATATATATATATATATATATATATATATATATATATATGTATATATATATATATATATATGTATATATGTATATATATATGTATATATGTATATATATATGTATATATGGGTATATATGTATATATGTGTATATATATGTATATATGTATATATGTACATATGTGTAGATATATGTACATATATGTAGATATATATACATATATGTAGATATATATAGGTACATCTATGTATATACATGTACATGTATGTACATACATGTACATGTATGTACATACATGTACATGTATGTACATGTATGTATATATATACACACACATATGTGTATATACACACACATACGTGTATATACACACACATACGTGTATATACACACACATGTGTATATACACACACATGTGTATATATATATATACACATATGTATATATATATATATATATATATATATATATATATATATATATATATATATATATATATATATATATGTATATTGTATATATATATACATATGTATATATATATATATGTATATGTATATATATATATATATATACATATGTATATATATCATATGTACATATGTATATATACATATGTACATATCTATATATACATATGTACATATCTATATATACATATGTACATATCTATATATACATATGTACATATGTATATATACATATGTACATATCTATATATACATATGTACATATGTATATATACATATGTACATATGTATATATACATATGTACATATGTATATATATACATATGTACATATGTATATATATATCTGTGTGTGTGTTATCGTGATAAGCTATAAAAATATATCTTGACAACTGTGAGAAGCATATGATTCAATAATTTTGTACGTTGATATACTAATTTTATACATTGATTCATTTATTTTTGAATTTTTGGTTCATCATTTACAAATTCAAAAACTAATGAATCACCGTAAAAAGTAAAGAATTATTGATTTATTTAATTCAAAATTTATGGTTCATTATTTATATATTTAAATAATGATGAATCCGTATGTGTGAAAAAATGAATTACAGTGTTTGTTATATTTCTCAACATATATATTTAGCATCTCATTTGATCGTGTGTACACACACACACACACACACACACACACACACACACACACACACACACACACACACACACATATATATATATATATATATATATATATATATATATATATATATATATATATATATATATATATAAAGGTTCAAGTGAGTACCACCTAATACACAGCGCACCCGAAGGTACTACTCGTAAAATTACTTTTTTTGAAATTTTTTTCATAAACATATTTTAATTAATATTATACAGATCATATATATGAATTTCAGGAAAATTCGAACACTCTAAGTGTATGAAATCACGCATCACATATATGAGCGTTCACATATATGCAAAATTATGTAAGTGTACGTTCACATCATTTTTAGGAGCTAAGAGATGTGAATGTATGTGAAATTTACATATGATCTTCTTAATGTTCATTAAAACATGTTTATGAAAAAAAAAATTTAAACAAGTTTTTTAAAAGTGGTACCTTCTGCGCTCCAAAAAAGTGGTATTCTCTCGAACCATATTGTATATACACACACGTATGTACGTATACTATGTACCTTCGCAACCAGGAGACAGATAGGGATTTCCTTCATAGCCTTGTTTACAGATGCAACGATACCCACCTGTTTCCCTAGTCGAGCTAACACATGTGGTATTTGATTGGCAGGCAAAACCATCTGTGTCTGCAGCTTGAGCACAAGTCAGATTACTAATAGCCCATTCAAGGACTAATGGAACACTATTTTCAGTCTTATTGACAAAGGATTCATCTTTTAAATCTCTTGCACCGTTGAACTTGAATGCATCCGCCTCACCAACAAAGGCATACGTACAACGACTAAACGTACTAGCGCTCACGTTGCCTGAACTACGTAACGTATTGATCGAAGTTGTATAGTAGGTTATATCTTTGGGTATGGATGATTGACAACAACCATTTCCTGAACACTCGTCAACTAGAGCATCCTCTTGCTCATTGCAAAAGACCATGCAACCTGTAAACACCTTCTTTGAACGTGTTGAGGAAGTTAACCAGGCGTAATCATCGCAACCAATTACTGTAAACTTGTTTACTTGGGAAAAGGTGTATGGCCAATTAGAATAATTTGCAGAGATACCAATTGAGCTAGAATTAGTAGTACCATTTGGATAATAGCATTCAATAGCTACTAGATTCGATAGGCGGAGAGTAGAATCAGATATGCTTCTGATAGAGGTGTAAGATGTTTTTTTAATTGAGGCCTTGGGAGGAACCAGACTAGTGTCGCAGTAGATATCAAACCCAGGATCAATTGAGCAATTGGAGTCGAAGCCGATGCCAAAAGGGTAGGGAACGATTAATTCTCCGCATCGGCTGTTGCAGCCTGGCTTCACTAAGTTTCTTGCGTTTATAAGCGTGTATGATTCAGAGGTAGGATCAGTATCAGATGATGATGTAAAGGAGACTATTACAAGTATCGACAACAATTGGACAAGTAATCTCATGGCTTGGTTTTGGGTTTTGTGGTGTAGTATCATCAGAGGACTTCACAATCTACCATTTTATAGGCAGCAAGCAAGAAGAGAAATTTGACCAAGCATGTATTAATGAAAATATTATTACAATTATGTAATATCACGTATGCAAATAAAAAGTTATAAATGAAGATGCAAAGCAAGTTCTTACGTTTTTAGGATATTTATGATTTTTATGTGAACATGTATATACGGATCGTATTAGAATTTAAGCAATCGTGACAAAGTGATGAGTATTGCAAAATTTATAACACTACATTCGATAATTTCGTATATATGTCGACTACATTAAGAAGAACCCTTCAATTTCATAATAATAATATAAATTAGATAATGAATAATAATAATAATTATATATAGGGTTGAGATCACATAAGAACCTTTCAATTTCATAAGAACGTGAGAACCCTCCAAAATGCACAAATTTATACATCAAATGCACAAATTTTAAAAAATTAAATTTATAACTTAAAATCATTATTGGTTTTCAATATTAATAAATATCATAATCTAACATTAATATTATCTTTAAAATTTAAATTTATCAAGTTTTACACTAAATGCACAAATTTTGTCAAATTCATGAATTCGTACATAAAGTGGACAAAATTATCATGATATGCGTAAATTTTTATATCAAATGCATAAATTTATCAAATGTATAAATTTTAACATTAAATGCATATATATATATATATATATATATATATATATATATATATATATATATATATATATATATATATATATATATATATATATATATATATATATATATATATATATATATACATTAAATGCACAAATTTTAGAGAGGTTCTCACGTTCTCACGGTAATGAGAGTTTTTACCGGAACCCAACCCTATATATTTGATAAATAAGAACCCTCATTACCGTGAGAACGTGAGAACCTCTCTAAAGTTTGTGCATTTATTGTATAAATATATGCATTTAATGTTAAAATTTATACATTTGATAAATATATGCATTTGATATAAAAATTTACGCATATCATGATAAATTTGTCCACTTTATGTACGAATTCATGCATTTGACAAAATTTGTGCATTTAGTGTAAAACTTGATAAATTTAAATTTTAAAGATAATTTTAATGTTAGATTATGATATTTATTAATATTGAAAATCAATAATGATTTTAAGTTATAAATTTAATTTTTAAAATTTGTGCATTTGATGTATAAATTTGTGCATTTTGGAGGGTTCTCACGAAATTGAAGGGTTCTTACGTGATCTCAACCCTATCTATACATACATACATACATACATATATATATAATTTGGGTTCAATGTAGAACCATTATCTATCGATAGAATCCATAGAATCAAAATTAAATTTTTTTTCTAAAAAGTTTTTCAATTTTTTTTTCCTATATATTTTCATTCTAAATAAACATCATAAGATTATTTAAAAAAGCATTCACATGATTTTGTTTTTGTAACACCTTTAAAATGACATGTGAATGTACGAATATATATGATTGTGAATGAATGATGGTTAACGTGACTACATATATATATATATATATATATATATATATATATATATATATATATATATATATATATATATATATATATATATATATATATATATATAGATTGGGGTTCGATTGAGAACTTTTGTGCATCGAGGCACCATTGAGAACTTTTGTGCATCGAACTATCAACCAAGGGTGCACAAATGGCATTTAGGGGATATTAAATGTATGAAAATTATTTTTGAATTTAAATATTTTTAAGATAATTAATCTATTAACTTCTTTCCTAAAACCACTTCCTCTTTCTCTCTATCTCTCTCTCTCTCTCTCTCTCCTCTCTCTTAGCCCCTCTTGATTTTGAAAGAGATGAACGATATGCATGATTTATATTTGTATGAACGATTTATGTTTGTATTATGATGTATTTTGATTTTGGAAGAGATGAACGATATGCATGATTTATTTTTGAAAGAGATGAACGATATGCATGAAGAGATGAACGATATGCATGTATTTTGATGTATTTTGAATTTGTATTATTTTTGTTAAATTTGGAAGTGTAATAATTAAATAAGGATGACATAATTCCTGTTTTACCCCTCCGCGAATTTCATTATGTGCACTTGATGCATAAAACTTTCTATTTAATTACCCTTTTACCATTTGATCTAACCCACACATTCTTTTCATCCAATGGCTAGTGGAGGTTCTTTTGTGCCTCGATGCACAAAAGTTCTCAATGGAACCTACCTACCTATATATATATATATATATATATATATAGATGAGATCATTGCAGAACCTAAATTTAGTGTAGATTCGTAAAACCAATATTGTCCATAGATTAGATTAATCTAATGGTCTTGATTAAAACCATAAAGTTTGGAATTAGTGAAAAAAGATTGGCATTAGTGATTATTTAATTCTTTCCGGGGTAAAAAAGGAATAGATTGGAAATAGCAAAAAGCTTGACATTAGTAAAATAAATATCTTTTTTATTTAAATTAAAATAACATTATTATGATTAATTCTCAAATCAAAACAATTATACCATAAAAACGAGAATTTTATACTTTTTAAAACGAGACCAGTCATGATATATTTTTTTCGAAAAAATTTTACGTGTTTATTTTTCGTAAAAAAAATTACCCAGACCACGATGCAATGTAGCATGGCCGGTATCATTCAATGTCGAATGAACACTTGATATCGTATATTCAACGTCGATGCAACACTGCATGTACATTCAAAATTAACAGAACCAAAATAATGGTCAAAATTAGTAGTCAAAAGTTAGTTGATTTAATGGGAACAGTAATGACATATTTTTTCCGAAAAAATTTTACGCGTTTATTTTTCGTAAAAAAAAAATTATCCAGACCACGATGCAATGTAGTATGACCGATATAATTCAACGTCGATGCAACACTGCATGTACATTCAAATTTAACAGAACCAAAATAATGGTCAAAATTAGTAGTCAAAAGTTGGTTGATTTAATGAGAACAGTAATAACATATGTTTTTCGAAAAAATTTACGTGTTATTTTTCGTAAAAAAAAATTACCCAGACCACGATGCAATGTAGCATGACCGATATAATTCAATGTCGAATAAACACTTGATGTCATATATCCAACGTCGATGCAACACTGCGTGTACATTCAAAATTAACATAACCAAAATAATGATCAAAATTAGTAGTCAAAAGTTGGTTGATTTAATGAGAACAGTAATGATATATTTTTTTTGGAAAAATTTTACGTGTTTATTTTTCGTAAAAGTTTTTTTTTACCTAGACCTCTATTCAATATATTATATAGAGATCATTCAGTGTCGAATTACAGTTTATATCACATATTCAACACTGCATGTACCTTCGATATTAAAAGAGTAAAAAATGGTCAAAGTGGGCAGTCAAACTTGGTAGGCTACTATTAATTCAATGTTAATTGCATAATTACCATCTTATGCCTAGTGTTATATAATAATCCAATGGTTTAGATTGGTTCTATAGTTTTGCACTAAATTAAGGTTCTGCAATGATCCCAACCCTATATATATATATATATATATATATATATATATAGTTCTACCGTGAACCATGCAAACACACACACACACACAAGTTTAATGGAGTCCCACATTAGGGTGGAGTCCTATAGTCCCATATTAAATGTACATATTCATTACGATAAAGTATTTCATTTGATGAAAAAGTGCAATATATACATTTTTAAAAGTGCATTATCATTGACTAATTGACATAATTTGAAGTTTATTACAATAAAAAATTATATTTTATTCAAAAATACAATATGCACATGTTTAAAGTGTATTATCAGTTGACATTTGCATATTGTTTAAATATAGTATTTTTGAATGACATAGAATTTTTTTTTTTTTTGTAATGAATTTCAAATGATATAAATTCGTCGATCAAAGTGCAATATTGAACATTTGTATATAAATTGTACTTTTGTATGAAATAGAACATTATATACATGGGACTTCAAGACTCTCCACTCAAATATGGATTTTCCATGATACCCAACCCTATATATACATATAACTCTCTCGAACCATATTCTGTATATAGATTTAGGTTCAAGTGAGTATCACCTATTACACAGCGCACCCGAATGTACCACTCGTAAAATCATTTTTTTTGAATTTTTTTCACAAACATGTTTTGATTAATATTACACAGATGATATATGAATTTCACGCAAATTTGAACACTCTAAGTGCATGAAATCACGCATCACATATATGTGTGTTCACATATATGAAAAATTATGTAAGTGTACATTCACATCATTTTTTAGAAGATAGGAGATGTGAATGTATGTGAAATTTACATATGATCTTCATAATGTTAATTAAAACATGTTTATGAAAAATAATTAATTTTTTTAATGTGGTAGCTTCTGGTACGCTGGATAAGTAGTGGTACTCTCTCGAACCATATTCTGTATATAGATTTAGGTTTAAGTGTGTACCACCTATTACACAGCGCACCCGTAGGTACCACTAGTAAAATTATTTTTTTTTTTGAATTTTTTTTGTCATACATGTTCTGATTAATATTACACAGATGATATATGAATTTCACGCAAATTCGAACACTCTAAGTGCAAGAAATCACGCATCACATATATGTGTGTTCACATATATGCAAAATTATGTATGTAACATCCGTCATTTCGACCTGGTACGTGGAATTATTTTAGTGGATAAATATTCTATTAATATTGGGTTGGTCCAATTATATCCCGTTTCGTGGATTGATACGTGTCGGGATTGGGCTTGCGTGTCATCGGGTTTTAATTTTGATGAACGGAATATGTTTTTGGGATCGCGGGATTAAATGGGTTAAATGGGCATTAATAGTAAAAATGTGATATCGGGCTCGGGTTAATGGGTTCGAGACCGGCCTAAAATAGAATGTATATATGCGAATTCCTTCATTTCACACTTATCCATTTTTGAGAGACCCTAAATAGTGTTTGTGTGTGTGTATTTGGGTGAAGAACTCCAGCAAGAACCAATTCCAGATTCAAATTGGGTGTGAAATCTTGGGTGTAGGCTGCTCATCTCCTTCCTTTCTATTGTTCTTGAAGATATTGAGGTAAGCAAGTTGGTTTGAAGATTTAAATTGTGTTATGTGTTGAATCCTTGTGGAAATTGATTACTTGAGTGATAAGGGAGTTTATATACTGTTGTTGTGTGATTATGTATGTGTTTTGAGGGTTGAAAACGAACTGAAGGGAGTTATACACTCCTGGGCAGAGCTGAAATCGCAGGTCAGCTATGGGGTTTTTGCGGGGTCGCGGCGTGACCACCAGGGTCTCCGCGGCGCGACCAAGGGCCTACAGTGAAAATCCGAAGCTGAGTCTTATTTAGGGGTTTTGGGTCGAATTGTGTCGGGTTCCTTCGGGATTGCTCGGGTTGTATTTTGTTTGGGTTTGGGTCTCGTTGGGATTGCTCTGAGTCGGGTTTTGGGTTGGGTCCGGGTATCGGTTGAGTTTCGGTTCCGTGGGGTTATCGGGTCCGCGTCGGTTTCGTGTTAACATGAGATTGAGATATGTATATCAGTTGAATTGTGATTGACCGGTTGCGATTCCGTGTGTTACAGGGACTAGTGGATCTCGAGTAGGGTTCGAACAGGGAGGCCAGACTTTGGGAAACCAGTCAGGTGAGTACTCGAGTTCTTTTACAAACGCGCGCCGTCTTTTGTGTTTATAGTGTGTAGTTATATCGTGCGTGTTTTATATATGTGAGACAGGGATGTGAACTCAGGTATACTCTATTCCTTATACGTGTTATGTATGAGATGTGAGATCGATTCCAGGGGTCCGTGATGTGTTCCATACGGACAGTGAGTCACGAAGGGGATCGCGCGGGTTGACTGTCCCTAACAGTCCTTGGGGCGTATATATACGGCAGGGCCTGTAGTCGGGTCGCTCCTGTGCTACAGGTTTATTGCCGCTCACTGCTGTGTGCGGTGTGTCGGCCGGGGAAGGGTCCCCTCAGGGCCAGGGTGTTATTCCGATCTCATATTTGTGCTTTGTATCTGAGATGCGTGTTGGGCAATCGGGACAGGGACAGGGTTTGCGTGCTATGTGCTATGTGTTATGTGCAGTGTCAACCCTCGTGTGCTCACGGGCTTTATAGCTCATGTATTCGAGTTTAACATGTTCAGGGAATCAGAAAGGACCTCAGTAGCCGCAGAGATAGATTTGGGACTGACTTGAAGATCCGTTAATTGTTCATGTAATGACTTGAACTATATGTAACAGCTGTTTTGGGAACAATGTATCCAGTGACCGAGATTATATGTTTTGTTAATTTGGGATGTGAATGTATTAATCTTATATGTTAAAGTTTTTAAATTAGCCATAATCTGCATTATCCTATGACACGTGTGTTATAGATCCGTTGCGTTATTGCCACTTATGAGATTATGTTGACGTGACATTTCCGGGATCGGGGAGGGGTGTTACAGCATGGTATCAGAGCTTGTGGTTTGAAGCTTGAGTATCATTAGTGGATGCTTAACTTAGACCTTGTTCCGATCCATGGGGGATCGTTTTGCGATTATATAGCGGATTTACCGACCTGGCTTAGTGTATAACGCTAGGTGATCTATCCCTTGTGCTTAATAGTTTTGTTTTGTGTAGACTCATATGGTAGATCAGGGAGAGGGTTCGGGCGCGGGTAAGCCGCCCCGTGATGAGTATATCCGGAAATCAGAGTTGCTAGAGGTTCTTACCGAGTTTTACAGGCAGCAGAAAGAGCAAGAAAGGGAATAGGGTCAGAGTTTGGGGCCAGTTGCTCGGCTACCGAGACTGGGTCAGGGGGTGGAGCTTCGTCGTCTTCTTAGCGGGGTGGGTCTTTCAAAGATTTCATGACCGGGGCCCCACCTCAGTTTCGGGGTGACGGTGAGCCGGGGGCGGCCATCGCATGGGAGCGCGAGATTGAGGCCGCATTTCGAGTGGCCCATGTGGATCCCAGGGACATGGTTGGTTATGCTGCTTATCAGTTACGGGGCGGAGCTTCACAGTGGTGGAAATCGATAGAGTCTTCGATGACCGAGTCCGCCACATACGCCATGACTTGGGAGCAGTATAGGGCTATGTTTGAGCTCCAGTATATTCCGTGGGACGAGAGACGAGAAATGGAGCGTCGATTCTTGCATCTGCAGCAGGGTAATATGACGGTGTAGCAGTATGTCGACCGTTTCAATGAGTATTCACAGTTCGCGCCTCAGCATGTTGATACGGAGAGCCGTAAGGCTGATGCTTTTATAGATGGGCTTCGATCTGATATCCGTGAGTTTGTGGGGCTGCACGATACTCCGACATTTGCCAGAGCTTTAGAGATGGCCCGCATGAGGGAGCGGGAGATTCTTAAGCAGAGGGAGCAGCCCTCTTCTCAGAGACAGCGTACCGGGACGTCCGAGCAGCCGACTAGTGTATGGAGGTCCTCCGGGGACGCTCCCAGCGACCAGCGTCCGGATCAGTGGCAGTTTTCGAGCCAGGGTTCAGGGCAGGGTTCGGTGCAGAGACGTGACAGATATCTGGGCCGAGACCGTAGGTCGAGGAGACAGGGCCAGAGTCATGGATCTGGAGTGGGACAGGGGTCCCAGGCGTCCAGTAGCCGTGTTGAGAGTTCGTATGGGGATCGGGAGTGCCCGAAATGTCACCGGCGCCATTCGGGGTAGTGTTTATCTGAGTAGCCGCGTTGCTTCCGGTGCGGCCAGCGGGGCCATGCCGCATCAGTTTGTATAGTTCCCGAGCCGCTATGCTTCAGATGTGGGAGGCCGGGGCATCGAGTCAGGGATTGTCCGGAGACGGGGCCAGCAGTACAGGGAGCTAGCTCGAGTGGGGCCAGGGATGAGCCGTCGTCATCTAGCCGCCGTGAGTCCATTCCGAGGGGTCGAGGATGTGTGTTTCAGGCGACAGCCGAGGAGGCGCGGGATGCTACGGATGTTGTTTCGGGTACGTACATCCTTAACGGACTTCGAGCCCGTATATTATTTGATTCCGGGGCAGATCGCTCCTATGGGTCTGTTATTTTCTGTGCTTATTTTAGCGTATCTCCTTCTCCTTTGTCTATTCCTTTGGTTGTCGAGAGGGTCGATGGGAGTTCGATGTTAGTGAGTCGGGTTTATCGGGACTGTGTGTTAGAGATATATTCTCATCAGTTTGCGATCGATTTGCTGCCGATCGAGATCAGTAGCTTCGATGTGATTGTGGGTATGAACTGGTTGATTGCCAGACGGGCTGATATTCTGTGTGCTAAGAAGGTCATCCGTATACCCAATTCTGACAGTGAGAGTGTCATCGTGTACGGGGAGCGTCGTAAGGGAGATATCGGGATTGTATCTATGGCTAGGGCTCAGAGATATGTCTCTAAGGGGTGCGAGACCTTCCTAGCTTATGTAGTTGTCGCGAGGAAGGAAAAGAAGACCTTAGAGGATATCCCGATGATTCGTGAATTCCCTGAGGTATTCCCAGAGGAGTTGTCTGGGTTACCGCCAGATCGCCAAGTGGAGTTCCGTGTAGATCTTGTTCCTGGGGCGGTGCCGATTGCGAAAACGCCTTATATGCTGGCATCGACTGAGATGCGAGAGTTGATGTCTCAGTTGTAGGAGCTTCTGGATCGTGGATTCATCCGTCCTAGTTCGTCGCCGTGGGGTGCGCCAGTGTTGTTCGTGAAAAAGAAGGACGGTAGCATGCGGATGTGTATTGATTACAGGGAGTTGAACAAGGTGATCGTGAAGAATCGTTATCCGCTTCCACGTATCGACGACCTGTTCTGGGCTCGAGTTTCTTCTCCAAAATCAACTTGCGGTCTGGTTATCATCAGTTGAGGGTCAGGGTTGAGGATGTGCCAAAGACAGCGTTTCAGACTCGTTATGGGCACTACGAGTTTCTTGTGATGCCGTTCGGTTTGACCAACGCACCCGCTGCTTTCATGGATTTAATGAACAGGGTGTGTAGAGCTATGTTGGATAGATTCGTGATCGTGTTCATCGATGACATCCTAATCTACTCGAGGAGTGCGAGAGACCACGAGCAGCACCTCCGAGAGGTTTTGACCATGCTGCGCAGGGAAGAACTGTACGCGAAATTATCCAAATGCGAATTTTGGCTTCGGGAAGTGCAGTTTTTGGGTCATGTGGTTAGTGCGGAGGGTATAAAAGTGGATCCAGCCAAGATCGAGGCCGTAATGAGTTGGGAGCCTCCGAGATCAGTGCCAGAGATACGCAGCTTTCTAGGTCTCGCCGGGTATTATAGACGCTTCATCCAGGACTTTTCGAGGATTGCCTTGCCGTTGACGAGATTGACACGGCAGTCCATTCCGTTCGAGTGGTCCGAGGAGCAGGAGCGTGCGTTCATGGAATTGAAGACCCGCTTATGTCAGGCTCCGGTGTTGGCCTTGCCGGAGGGTACCGATGATTTTTTGGTGTGTTGTAATGCTACAGGGTCGGTTCTGGGCTGTGTTCTGATGCAGCGGGGGAAAGTCATCGCATATGCTTCATGCCAACTGAAGACTTACGAGGAGAACCATACCGTGCATGACCTAGAGTTGGACGCCATTGTGTTCGCGCTGAAGATTTGGCGCCATTATCTGTATGGGTCTCGGTTTATTGTGTATAGCGATCATAAGAGCCTTCAGTACCACCCGGGGCGGGCTAATGTGGTAGCTGATGCGCTGAGCTGTAGGGCATGCGGCCAGACTGTGATATCCAGGGCCTCGAGGCTTGAGATTACCTCGACATTGACGGATAGTCTGATATTAGCACAGCAGGAGGGCATGCAGGGTGATAATGTGAAAAGGGAACGTCTGACCGGGCAACTTGAGTTATTGATCAGGGACGATCGCGGGCTATTTGTGTTCCATGATAGGATCTGGGTCCCGAGGGTTGGGAATCTGCAGCAGTTGATTCTTGATGAGTCGCATCGATCGAGGTTATTCGTTCATCCGGGGAGTACTAAAATGTACCGTGATCTCCGTGACTTCTACTGGTGGCCGGGAATGAAAAGGGATGTGGGCCGATATGTTGAGCAGTGTATGACGTGTCTCAGGGTCAAAGCCGAGCATCAGAAGCCGCACGGGCATCTTCAGCCGTTAGAGATCCCCGAGTGGAAGTGGTACCACATCACGATGATTTCATTGTGAGACTTCCACGCGCGGTCCGCGGGAACGATATGATCTGGGTCATAGTGGATCGACTAACGAAGAGTGCGCACTTCTTAGCCGTTCAGGGTACTATCACCATGGATCAGTTGCCGAGACTGTACATCAACGAGGTGGTATCGCGGCATGGGATTCCGATGTCGATTACTTCGGACAGGGATACGCGGTTTACATCTCGATTCTGGCAGAGCTTCCAGCGGGAATTGGGCACCAGGGTTCAGCTGTGTACAGCTTACCGGTCGCAGACTAACGGGCAGACCGAGCGCACCAATTAGACCCTCGAGGATATGTTGCGGGCGTGTGCTATCGACTTCAGCGGCAATTGGGATGTGCATTTACCGTTGGTCGAGTTCGCGTATAATAACAGCTATCATGCCACGATTAAAATGGCTCCGTTTGAGGCACTATATAGGCGTAAGTGCCTGACTCCAGTGTGTTGGGGCGAGGTCGGTGAGCGACCTATCAGCGGGCCGGAGCTGTTGCAGGAGACCAGTGACAAGGTGGCCGTAATCAGGGAGCATATGAGGGTCGCCCAGAGCCGTCAAAAGAGTTATGTCGATCGCCGTCTGAAAGAGCTGGAATTCAGTGTTGGGGACCGAGTGTTGCTCAAAGTGTCTCCGTGGAAAGGAGTTATCCGGTTCAGACATCGTGGGAAGCTGAGTCCGCCGTATATCGGGCCGTACGAGATTGTTGAGAGAGTCCGGGATCAAGCCTACCGACTGCGATTGCCTTCAGAGTTGGCCGGTGTGCACGATACACTTCATGTGAGTAATCTCCGGAAGTGTCTGGCAGCAGATGATCAGTATGTGCCCTTATCCGAGATTACAGTCGATGATCAGCTGCGGTATGTGGAGCAGCCCGAGGCCGTTACCGACCGAAAGATCAAGAAGCTGAGAAATAAAGAGATTGCCTTGGTACTCGTTCAATGGAGACACCATAAGGGTACCAACGCTACCTGGGAGCCCGAGTCGGAGATGCGATCGAGATATTCTCACCTATTCCAGAGTTCGAGTTATATTCCGGGACGGAATCTTTTTAAGAGGGGAGGATTTGTAACATCCGTCATTTCGACCTGGTACGTGGAATTATTTTAGTGGATAAATATTCTATTAATATTGGGTTGGTCCAATTATATCCCGTTTCGTGGATTGATACGTGTCGAGATTGGGCTTGCGTGTCATCGGGTTATAATTTTAATGAACGGATTATGTTTTTGGGATCGCAGGATTAAATGGGTTAGATGGGCATTAATAGTAAAAATGTGATATCGGGCTCGGGTAATGGGTTCGGGACCGGCCTAAAATAGAACGTATATATGCGTATGCCTTCATTTCACCCTTATCCATTTTTGAGAGACCCTAAATAGTGTTTGTGTGTGTGTATTTGGGTGAAGAACTCCAGCAAGAACCAATTCCAGATTCAAATTGGGTGTGAAATCTTGGGTGTAGGCTGCTCATCTCCTTCCTTTCTATTATTCTTGAAGATATTGAGGTAAGCAAGTTGGTTTGAAGATTTAAATTGTGTTATGTGTTGAATCCTTGTGGGAATTGATTACTTGAGTGATAAGGGAGTTTATATATTGTTGTTGTGTGATTATGTATGTGTTTTGAGGGTTGAAAACGAACTGAAGGGAGTTATACACTCCTGGGCAGAGCTGAAATCGCAG
Source organism: Centrapalus pauciflorus (assembly GCA_020465985.1). Classification (NCBI taxonomy): domain Eukaryota; kingdom Viridiplantae; phylum Streptophyta; class Magnoliopsida; order Asterales; family Asteraceae; genus Centrapalus; species Centrapalus pauciflorus. Next base: position 39,165 of record JAANYP010005866.1, on the reverse strand, counting down.
GTCAGCTATGGGGTTTTCGCGGTGTCGCGGCGCGACCACCAGGGTCTCTGCGGCGCGACCTATGGCCTGCAGTGAAAATCCGAAGCTGAGTCTTATTTAGGGGTTTTGGGTCGAATTGTGTCGGGTTCCTTCGGGATTGCTCGGGTTGTGTTTTTTTTGGGTTTGGGCTCTCGTTGGGATTGCTGTGAGTCGGGTTTTGGGTCGGGTCCGGGTATCGGTTGAGTTTCGGTTCCGTGGGGTTATCGGGTCCGCGTCGGTTTCGTGTTAACATGAGATTAAGATATGTATATCAATTGAATTGTGATTGACCGGTTGCGATTCCGTGTGTTACAGGGACTAGTGGATCTCGAGTAGGGTTCGAACAGGGAGGCCAGACTTCGGGAAACCAGTCATAAGAGTACTCGAGTTCTTTTTCAAACGCGCGCCGTCTTTTGTGTTTATAGTGTGTAGTTATATCGTATGTGTTTTATATATGTGAGACAGGGACGTAAACTCAGGTATACTCTATTCCTTATACGTGTTATGTATGAGATGTGAGATCGATTCCAGGGGTCCGTGATGTGTTCCATACAGACAGTGAGTCGCGAAGGGGATCGCGCGGGTTGACTGTCCCTAACAGTCCTTGGGGCGTATATATACGGCTGGGCCTGTTGCCGGGTCGCTCCTGTGCTACAGGGTTATTGCCGCTCACTACTGTGTGCGGTGTGTCGACCAGGGAAGGGTCCCCTCAGGGCCAGGGTGTTATTTCGATCTCATATTTGTGCTTTGTATCTGAGATGCGTGTTGGGCAATCGGGACAGGGACAGGGTTTGCATGCTATGTGCTATGTGGTATGTGCAGTGTCAACCCTCGTGTGCTCACGGGCTTTATAGCTCATGTATTCGAGTCTAACATGTTCAGGGAATCAGAAAGGACCTCAACAGCCGCAGAGATAGATTTGGGACTGACTTGAAGATCCGTTAATTGGTCATGTAATGACTTGAACTATATGTAACAGCTGTTTTGGGAACAATGTATCCAGTGACCGGGATTATATGTTTTGTTAATTTGGGATGTGAATGTATTAATCTTATATGTTAAAGTTTTTAAATTAGCCGTAATCTACATTATCCTATGACACGTGTGTTATAGATCCGTTGCGTTATTGCCACTTATGATATTATGTTGACGTGGCATTTCCGGGATCGGGGAGGGGTGTTGCAATGTAAGTGTACGTTCAAATCATTTTTTAGAAGCTAGGAGATGTGAATGTATGTGAAATTTACATATGATCTTCATAAGGTTAATTAAAACATGTGTATGAAAAAAAAATTAAAAAAAGTTTTTTAAAGGTGATACCTTTAGGTGTGGTGCATAAGTAGTGGTACTCTCTCGAACCATATTCTATGTATATACACACAAACACACACACACACATATATATATATATATATATATATATATATATATATATATATATATATATATATATATATATATACATATATATATATATATATGTGTGTGTGTGTGTGTATACACATATACATATTGTTAGGCACAAAATGTCCTCAGTGAAACCTGTTATACATCTAAGGGGGAGATTATTAATCAAACCTGTTTGATGCACTTGAAGGTATAATTTAAGTTCTGTTAATGCCTTATTGAAACCTGATAAGTGATTTGCAATATTTGTCAAAGTTGTTTACCCTGTTGCATTTGTTGCAACTAAGGCAGATTGTCCAAGCTGTTCTACTCTGTTGAACAGGCTGGACATAAACTGTCTATGCTGCTCTAACCTGTTGATCAGTTTGGACAAATTCAAAGTGATCTGTTCTATGTGAACAGAACTTGTTCTTTGTGACGGGCTAAACAACTTATGGAATATGTTTCCATGTCCTCATGTATTGTCTTGGACCAACAGATCAATTTACAAAGTTGAAGACAAAGTGGAAATACAGAAGCTGCTAAGACTGCCTACGCTGTTCTGTTACATGAAGACAAAGTGGATATTTGAAATGGGTGACAGACCATTTCTTATATCAAAATGGCCATAACAAAAGATGAAAGGTTTAAAGTTGACATTCCTCTTTGGGTTAAAGCCTTCTGCAACAGAGACAAAAGGGAAAAGACAAAGATTCTGCAATGTAAAGACAATACTGCTTTGTCAGAACGTGCAGAGATGTATTCTTGTCTTTTTGGAAAGGCACCCCACTATCTCTATGTCCAATGAGGAAGCTTCACTGGGATTCTCAGTTAGAGTATAAAATGAAGCTTCTAAGGAATGTGAGAACCAAGAGTGTGATATTCAGAACGTGCAAAGAAGTGTGTTTTCATGCGTGCAAAGTCTGCTTGAATAAAACAGTAAAGCGTGTCCAAGCTGTTCTTGTTCAAGCTGTCCGTCTGTCTGTCTTGTAAACAGTGAGTTCATCTTTGTGAGTGTATTCTTTGTATCTAGTCTGAGTGAGTCTTAGATTAGTAGTCACTGTTGTTTCTGTCATCTCAGCTTGAACCATTCCGCAGTTCAGGCTTGTTGTAATTAACACTTGTTGATAATACATACAAACATTGAGAAAAGTGTGTTGAATTTTAAATAGCTGTATTCACCCCCCCTACAGCTTAGAGCAACATACTAGAGAAACCTTTTTGGGACCGACAACTGGTATCAGAGCGGTTTAGAGTGTGTGTTAACTCTAGATCTCTATCATATCCCTATTTCCCACCATGGACAACAGTGCTGCCAGCTCTTCCTCTTACTATGACAATGGCTCTATGGCAAAACCTCCCAAGTTCAATCATTAGAACTTCTCTGACTGGAAGTGCAGAATGATCCTCTATTTAGAGAATCTAGACGTACAACTACTAGAGATAGTAATGGAAGGTCCCTATGTGCCAACCTCTGTTAAAACTATCACTCCTACTGCTGAAGGAGCTGTTCCTGAAATTAGTTCCTTTGAAAAGGCTAAAGCTCAATGGTCTGATGAAGACAAAAGGCTGGTTGCTCTAGATGCAAAGGCTAGGAACAACCTGGTTATTTCTCTTCCTGATGATGTGTTCAAACAGGTTGAGAAAATGAAGACTGCAAAGGAGATGTGGAATACTTTGTGTACCGTCTATGATGGTCCCACTATCACACTGGATAACAGGATTAACAATCTTGTTAGACAGTATGAACTATTCTTTGCAAAGCCAAAGAAGTCTCTCACTGAAACCTATACCAAGTTCACTACTCTAATCAATGATCTCAAAGCTGGTGGGATCACCAAAGACAGTTTAAGTCTGGTAAACAAGTTTTTAGACATTCTACCTGAGGAATGGAATTATTTCTCTACTATCCTCAGAAACTCAGGCACCATTAAAGGTATGGATCTTGTAAATCTGTATGGATCCTTACTAAATGATGAACAATCAAGGCAACAGAAAAGAAATGCCTTAGAAATGTCCGAAAGAGGTGCTGCCTTAGTGGCCAGCGTGATGTGTGATGTGTTCACACAAGCTGATCAACAAGCTGATGATGAAATGGAAGAAGACTGTGAAGATCTTACTGAATTAGATGATGAGCAAATGATTGCTATGCTTGTCAGAAAATTCAATAAGAAGAGGTTTGGTGGAAAGATGCTGCAAAAGAAGTCAGGTGCCATAAAAAAGAAAGCATTTGACAAAACTAATGCTGAGTGCTTTAAATGTGGCAAAACATGCCATATAGTTGCTGACTGTGTGTCTAAAGCTGTTGGCACCTCATCCAAACCATACAAGACAAATAAAGACAATGGCTACATGGTTAAGTACCTAATGGCCATGGATAAGCTGAGAAAGTTGGAAAACTCAGTGGCTTCCAACAAGCAGAAGGGACTCATGGCTAAGACTTGTGACTGGGAGGAGTCTGATTCATCATCTGATGAAGAGGACAACAATTGTATGATGGCCAACACTGATGTCCCCTCAACAAGCAACTTAAACAAGATTTGGCTGAAGCTGAAGCTCTCAGCAGCTTGGAGAACTGGAACCCAACTATGATGTATAAGGTACAAAACTTTATGGATTACAGTTCTGATGAAAAACTTAAAATGTTTGAATATTTACTTGTTGATTTAAAAGCTGCTATTAAGAAGCATGATGCTTTGTTGTCTGAGATCTCTAAGTTAACTGATATTGAAACAAAAACTAATAAACTGGACAACTTCCATGAGTTGGAAAATGAACTTGATGAAGTAAAACACATCAACACTATTTTATTAGAAGAAAAGAGAGAGACGAACTCAAAGCATATCAAGCTTCAAAAGATTGTTGACTCTTGGTGCCAATCTGCACAGAAAGACAATCATTATATCAGTCAACATATCTCTACTCAAATCCAAGCATATCTTGGAGGGGATCTTGATACAGCAGCTTTAATTGTTGAGATAAATAATCTGGAAAAAGACTTATCCACTCTTGGTGAGCTTCCAAGTACTTTTATTCAAAGAGTAAATGGAAAGTTGGTCTCAACAAACAGGTTTGTCAGGCCTCAAAACACTGACAGATTGTTTGAAAAAGTTTTAAAGACTGATGATGGAATGTGTTCTCCATCAAATCAGCCTGCTAAGTGCATAGTTGGTTCACACAAACAAAAGAAGGGAAAACAAGTTCAAACTGCAACTTTGGACACTAAACCTGTCAACAAGACATGTTCTGGATCGAAAGCTGATGGGAAGAAACCTGTTAACCCTTTTGATGCTGAACATTTTGAGAAAAAGTTTTTAAAAGGTAAGCAGCCTGCTTTCAACAGAGGTAAGTCTCATGTTGAAAGTAAATCTGCTGTGATTTGAAATAAGTTTTTAAATCATAGTGGAAAACTGGTTATAAATGAAGGTAAGTCTTTCAAAACCAGAAGCAGTGATTATGTTGATAGGCAACATTCATCACACCTCAGTAAGGGGAAAGGCAAAGTCATTGCTCAACCTAGGAAAGTTGAGAATATGTTTCCCAAACCTGTGGAAGGACAAAGGCCAATTAAATTTCCTATATTTGATCTCTGTCCTCCTAAAAAGAGGAAAGAGGACACAGGTAAAGCTGTTGCTATTGTGTCTGTTGGGAAAGGGGATCTATTTGATAAAACAAAATGGCACAGGATCGAATAATCAAAACTTGATCTTTATTAGCATAATCATCGAATTCACACATTACAAGTTTGATTAATGAACCTATTTATAAACTACTAAAAGGTGCGTTTGAAAGGACGCAACCTTTCATGATAACTATTCGAATGGTTGTGTCTTTTCATCAAGAGACACACCCTTTCGGTTTATCTATTTGGCTATTCTAGTCCCTATATTTCAATTAATTACAATAATCATACATCAACTAATCTAAATTACATAATTAACTTAACAATCATGATTAATCTATCATTCTCCCCCTTAATCTTGATTGTTGCTTGATAAGTCTTCAACTCCAAGTAGTTGTCTCATTGTGACGAACTTGATTCTTGGTAGTGCTTTTGTAAGTATGTCAGCTCTTTGTTTTTCTCCGTTGATGTGCTCGACTGTCAAATCTTCTCTTTCAACACATTCTCTGATGAAGTGGTACTTCGTATCAATGTGCTTGCTTCTTCCATGAAATACTGGGTTCTTCATTAAGGCTATTGCTTACTTGTTATCAACATAAATCTTGATCTTCTGTTCTTCAGTATTTGTAATCTTGCTCAGTAATCTTTTTAATCATATTGCTTGAGTTGCTGCTGCTGTTGCTGCAATAAACTCTGACTCACATGATGATAATGCTACTGTTCCTTGTTTCTGTGTACTCCAGCTAATTGGTGAGTTTCCAAAGTAGAAAACTATTCCTGTTGTTCCTTTTCCTTCTTGCGTATTAATACCATAACTGCTGTCACTTTAACCTTCTATGTGGTTTCCTCCTTTGTATTCATAAGATATTCTGAAATTTTTAGTTCCTTTGATGTACCTTAAAATTTGCTTGATAGCTTTCATATGTTGTTCTTGAGGCTCTTGCATAAAACGGCTAAGTAATCCAACTGAATAACTTAAGTCGGGTCTAGTATGTAGTAAATATCGTAAACATCCAATTATGCTTCGATATTCTGTAGCATCTACATAAGTTCCTTCTGTAAGGTTTGTCAATTTGAGTCCTGGTTCCATAGGTATTTTTGCATCATTGCAGTCTAACATTCCTGCATCTTTAAGTATCTTATTTGCGTAGGCTGTCTGTTTTATTGAAATCTTGCCATAACTTTGCATAACTTCAATTCCTAAATAATATGCTAATAAGCCGAGATCACTCATCTCAAACTTATCTTTCATCTGATCTTTGAATAAATCTATCTCTTGTCTTGGTGTTCCAGTGATTATCAGGTCATCTACATATACTCCTATCAATAGTGTTGATGACTTGGTTGTTCTTGTGTAAACAGCTTGTTCTAACGCACACTTGCTAAAATCTAACTCTTTCAGGGTCTTATCTAATTTTGTGTACCATGCTCGTGGTGCTTGTCTAAGACCATATAGAGCTTTAGCGAGTTTATAAACCTTGCCTTCATGTCTTGGCTGTATAAAACCTTCTGGTTGAGAAACATATACTTCCTCTTGTAAGTCTCCTTGTAAAAATGCTGATTTTACATCTAAATGGTGTACTTCCCATTTATTGTAAGCTGCCAGTGCTAATATCAGTCGTATTGTCTCAATTCTGGCTACAGGTGCAAAGACTTCTTCAAAATCTATGCCATGTTCCTGTATGTATCCTTTCGCTACTAATCTTGCCTTGTGTTTAACTATTTCTCCATTGGCATTTCTCTTTGTCTTAAATATCCACTTCAAGCCTATTGCTTTATGATTTCTAGGTAAAATGGTTAATCTCCATGTATTGTTCTTGGTGATAGAATCAATCTCTGCCTTCATAGCTTCAATCCATTTGTTATCCAGTGCTGCTTCCTTGTAGTTTCTAGGTTCATCTTCAACTAATAATAACTCTTCATATATATCACTTAAAGGTCTGTATCCTCTTATAGGTTCATGATCGATTCTTGAATCTGAAGGTCTGTGTCTTCTTATAGGTGCACAAACTATTCTTGAATTTGAAGATGATGCTATATCTGGGCTATGTATATGTGTATCAGTTTGTTGAGGGGTGTGAGTTTCATTATTTGTATCTGATGAATGTGATCTTGGTGAGTTTGTTGGTGAGGTTGTTTCATCTTGAGTGTGAGTGGTATTTTCTGGTTGAATCTCTGAATCTATGACTTGTTGGGTTTCAACAATAAAATCACTCCACTCAGGTTCTTCTGAATCAAATTCCTTTGTGTATTCCTCCCAATTCCATGTTTCATCTTCTTTAAACTTTACATCCCTACTTACACAAATCTTCTTTGTTTCTGGATTAAATAAGCGATATGCTTTTGATCCAGGTTCTGTTCCAAGGTATATCATTTGTTTGCTTCTATCATCTAACTTAGTTAAGTGTTGAGAAGGTACTTTTGCATATGCTATGCAACCAAAAATCCTAAGGTGTGTTAGGTCTGGTTTCCTTCCCTTTAAGGCTTCACATGGAGTAATATCTTCTAAAGACTTAGTAGGTGTACAATTTAGGATATATATGGCATGTCTAACTGCTTCTGCCCAAAAATTCTGAGGCATGTTTGTTGATATCATCATACATCTTGTTGTTGAAAGTATAGTTCTATTTCTGCGTTCAACAACTCCATTCTGTTGTGGTGTGTATGGTGCAGTTAACTGTCTTAATATGCCATTATCTTTACAATACTTTAAGAAATCACCTGAAGTGAATTCTCCTCCTCTATCTGTTCTAAAAATCTTTATCTTAGTTCTATATTCATTCTCTACCCTTGATTTGAATTCCTTGAAGAATTCAAGTGCTTCATCTTTTGAACTTAGAAAGTATTCCCACATATATCTTGAGTAGTCATCTACTAGTAAAAATATATATCTCTTTCCTGATGGTGTAGGTGGTGATATAGGACCACATAAGTCTCCGTAGACTAACTCTAATGGTGTTTCTGATCTTGCTAGGGTTTGTTGTGGAAATGAAGTTCTAATATGTTTTCCTTTTAAGCATATATCACATATACTTGCCTTATTCTTAATATTGGGTATTCCTTGAACTAAGTTATTTAATGCCATTGACTTTAAAGAATTAAAGTTTAAATGACCTAATCTTGCATGCCAAAGCCATGCTTCATCTTGCAAGTTGCTTAATAGGCATACAGGCTTTCCTAATCTTAGGTCTGCTTTGTATAAACGATTCTTTGATCTTTTTACTCTCAATAGTATTTTGTTACATGAATCGTATAAGTGTAGTAGGTTTCTTTCCATTACTACTCTGCATCCGTTTTCAGTGAGTTGTCCTAAACTCAATATATTGCTAGTAAGGTTCGGTATATAATAAACTTGTGATATTATTCTTTGTTCCATATTCTTACATTCTAAGAGTATAGATCCTTTCCCTTTGATATCTATGTATGATCCGTCTCCGAATCGTACTTTTCCTGTAATCTTTTCATTTAATTCATTGAAATGACTTTTAATTCCTGTCATATGATTACTGGCTCCATTGTCTAAGAACCATGTATCTTCATTGTTTATAGGTAATCTGCTTGGCTCTAAATTTTCTTCATTCAACAAAATTTGTTGGTGTTCTTCTATGGTTGCCATAAGCAATGTTGGTTCTAGGTCTTCTTCTATCAGGTGTGATTGTTCTGAATTTTGACCTATCTGTGGACATTTGGATGCATAATGTCCATTCTTCTTACATTTATAGCATTGAACTTTACTTAAGTCAGGAGTAAATTTCTTTGAGTTGCTATTGTATTCTTTCTTGAAATTACTTTGTGAGGTTTCATGATTCTTTCTGTCTGATCTGAATCTATTATTACCTCTACCTCTTGAGTGGTTAAATCTATTTCTACCACGTCCTCTAAAGTGTTGACCTCTACCTACATGTTGTGTGAACATTAAGCTCTCTTGACTATCAACATGCTTATCTCTTTTGAGTTTCAGTCTTTCTTCAAAAGTTTTTAGTCTGCCAACAGCTTCATCTAATTTCATTGTGTCTAGGTCTGAGTATTGTTCTATAGATGCAACTATCTGTAGAAACTTATCTGGTACTGCGTTCAATAATTTTCTAACGAGTACAGGGTCTTCATATATTAACCAACTTATTAGTAAGACTAGTCATCTTCATGATGAAAGAGTCTACTGTCTCATTTTCTTTCATATTTAACATCTCAAATTCTGTCTTGAGTGTTTGTAACCTAGCTTGCTGAACACGATCTACTCCTATGTGTCTTGTCTTTAATGTATCCCAAACTTCTTTTGCGGTCTTAAATTTTGAGATAAATAACAACTTGTCTTCTGGAAGTGCTTGATAAATACAGGCGATTGCCGTTTTATCCTTCTTAATATCTTCCTCAGTTGTTTCTTGTGGTTCTATCATTTCCCACAATTCATTGGCTTCTAATATTGCTTGCATTCTAATTGTCCACATGGTGTAATTTGTTGTTTTTAACAAAGGACAGGTAAAGTGAGATACTATTCCTATCTCCTTTCTACTGTTATCATGTCCTGATTTGTCACCCATGTCTAAAATGGAATTTTATAAATTCTATTATAAAATTCTTCTACAATAATTTAGGCTTTAAGTCTAAATTTTCTGGTTTCAAATTTCAGGCTTATTTGCTAAGTCTAAAATTTTAATTTGACTCTTTATCTGTTTTTCTTATTTGATTCAAAATTATAAGTGGCCGTATTATAAAAATGAACTAAAATAAAATTTTGTCACTAATTAATAATTAAATGACAGAATTAAATTTTAAAGAAAAACTATAAATTCTAAAAATCAAAATTTATATCAAAGAGCAGTAATACTTCGCGCGTTTAAATTTCTATAAGTATCACTATTTTAAAATCTTATAACATATATTATAAAATTTTAAAACCAATAATAAATTATAAGTTACGTTATAATTTATTTTCTGAAACCTAATTTTATTATAAGTTACGTTATAATAAAATTAAACTAAGGTTTTTATTTAATTTTATTCTCTATTAATAAAATTAAAATAAGGTATTAATAAGAATACCTAACCTTGTTGTTGGGCTGAAATGGATCCTTACTGGATCAGAATGTAATCCAGGGTTCTGGATTTGGATGCAAGCGTGAGTATTATTGGGCTCCTCTTCTCTCTTCTCTGGACCCTCAACTCTCTCCTCTTTGCCTTGAAACGTTTCTATCAGAAACGTTGTCTTCTCTTTTCAACCGGTGTTTCTTTTCCCTTTCGTGTATTGACAACCTCTGTTCTTGTTGAATCGTTGCAACCCTTTTCTTAATCGGTGTAACCTATCTTAGGTATCGACGGTTATTCTTTTGAATCGGTGGCTACGGTTTTCTCGTATCTTTTTTTTTGATTTTGGGGAAAACCTAAGAACCCTAATTGTTGCCTCTATTTGATGGTGGCGATTGGTGGTTCAACGGTGGTTCTGTGATGATGGTTTCACTATGGTTCTATGGTGTTGGTTCTGCCCGTGGTGATTCTGCGGTGGTGGTTCTGCCCGTGGTGCTTCTACGGTGGTGGTTTCCCCGTGGTGTTTCTATGGTGGTGGTCTGCCCGTGGGTTTTCTCCTACGGTGGTTTTATGATGTTTCTGCCCGTGGTTTTCTCCTACGGCGGTGACACTATTTCTGTGGAGATATTCTACGGTGGTGTCTTCTCGAATCAGGTTCTATCTTTCTGATTCTTGTTGCCTTCGATTCAGTATGAAAATATGAATTTTCTAGGGTTTACTGTGTATATTTCGATAGGGGCTTACTGCTTTTCTTGTAAACTGATGTTGCCCTGAAATCGTTGCCTTGACTTTGTTGCCTTCGGTTATGTTGCCTACTGTAGGGTTAATTTTGATTTCAATTAAATTTGAAATCAGGGAAAAAAATGATGAATTGGTGCCGGTAGTTTGTAGAACAATTCAATGTTCTGCCGCTGTGTATCAATGATGATTCTTCAATGAATCACCTTCTGGTGTAATTCGTGATTTGCTAATAATCAGTAAAATGGTAAATGATGAAATTCTGGTTTGATTCGAACTGGGCGCTCTGATACCAAATGTTGGGAAAGGGGATCTATTTGATAAAACAAAATGGCACAGGATCGAATAATCAAAACTTGATCTTTATTAGCATAATCATCGAATTCACACATTACAAGTTTGATTAATGAACCTATTTATAAACTACTAAAAGGTGCGTTTGAAAGGACGCAACCTTTCATGATAACTATTCGAATGGTTGTGTCTTTTCATCAAGAGACACACCCTTTCGGTTTATCTATTTGGCTATTCTAGTCCCTATATTTCAATTAATTACAATAATCATACATCAACTAATCTAAATTACATAATTAACTTAACATTCATGATTAATCTATCAGTGTCTTCCACTCAAACTGTTGGTCCTTCTAAGAACAGTAATAAGTTTGTTAAACCTGCTGACAAGGCCAACAAGGATATTCCAGAATGTGTGTCTGGGAGTACTTCTTCCAAAAAGTCTAAAAAGAGAAAATGCTATAAATGTGGGAAGAAGACTCATATGTCCAAAGACTGTCCTGAAACTGAGGACATAAGGCCTGCTGACACTGCTAGTTCCAACATTGCAAAAACCAGCAGTGTTGGAAGTAACATGGTCAATGAGGAGAGTATCCAAGCTGATACAATCCAAATTGGAAATATTAGTGTAGATCTAAGTGATCCATCAACAAATGTTGATGAAGAAGGAGAACTCATCCTTATGATGAGTTCCCTTAAAAACTAATATTTTCCTATGACACTCTGCAGGTTAAACAACCAAGCCAGGTTTGGTACTTGGACAGCGGCTGCTCAAGCCACATGACTGGTTGCAAGGATTTGCTGAGTGATCTCAGGCCTGAAAAAGGGCCAAAAGTCACCTTTGGTAATAATGTTCAGGGATCCACAGAAGGATATCAAACCCTTCAAGCTGGTGCTGCAATATTCAAAAGAGTAGCCTATGTGTCTGGGCTAAAACATAATCTTGTTAGCATAAGTCACATGTGTGATGGTGGCTACAAGGTTAACTTTGATGAGCACCTGAACTGGATCCCCAAGGCAAGGTTGTGCTATGTGCACAAAGGAAGAAAGGTGTATATGTTGTGGATATGCAATCTGCTGATCCCACAACTGAAACCTGCTTTATCTCAAGGAGCAATGCAGATCTAAACTGGTTATGGCACAAAAGGCTATCACACCTGAACTTCAAGAATATCAACAAACTCTGTAAGAAAGAGTTGGTAACAGGTTTGCCTTCTATAACTTTTGTTAAGGATAAACTCTGCACAGCTTGTGAGAAAGGCAAGCAGAGAAAAACATCTTTTAAATCCAAGCCTAATTTTTCTATTGATACTCCTCTCTTCTTAATCCATATGGACTTGTTTGGACATGTCAATGTCCCAAGTCTAGGGGGTAGAAGATACACTCTAGTAATGGTTGATGAGTTCCCCAAGTTTACATGAGTGATCTTCCTAAAGACCAAAGGAGAGGCTACCAGAGAGATTATTGGATTTATCAAAAAGATGGAAGTTCTAAACTCTACTCAAGTCAAGCAGCTTAGAAGTGATCATGGTACTGAATTCAGAAACAGTACTCTTGAGGACTTCTGTGAATAAAGAGGGATCTCACAAAACTTTTCAGCTGTAAGAACTCCACAACAAATTGGAGTTACTGAAAGGAGGAATAGAACCCTCATTGAAGCTGCTAGAACGATGCCGTGTGCATCAGGTTTGCCTTCATCATTTTGGGCTGAAGCTGTCAACACTGTCTGCTTCACTCAAAACAGATCCTTAGTGGTGAAAAGGTTCAACAAGACTCCCTATGAGTTAATTAAATTTAGAAGGCCAAATATAAGCTATTTCCATGTGTTTGGATGTCCCTGCTTCATTCTGAATCAAAGGGATCAGCTGGAAAAATTTGAACCCAAAACTGATGAAGGTGTGTTTGTTGGATACTCTGCTGTTTCCAAAGCCTACGGAGTATATAACTACAAAAGAAAGGTGATAGATAAATCTATCAATGTCACCTTTGAGGAGTCCAGGAATGCCTCCACCAAAGCTGTTCATGAATCAGTTTCAAGAGAGTTCAACTTTGATAAATTAATGCATTCAAATGATGAGGAAAAGGACTCAAAAGCTTCCACTTCACCCACAGTGGAACCAGTTAACCACAATGGTCATGATGATGATAATGTTGGTACACCTTGTGTGAATAAGTGTACTGACATGGTTAATGCATCATGTCCAGAACCAATCAATGCTGATTTCTCTGAATCCTCTACTGACGTGTTCAACAATAGAGATTCATGTTCAACATGTGAACAGACTCAAGATAACAGTGTGTCTGAAAACCTTGAAAACTGTTCTGCAAGACCTGATGAAGATGAAAATGAAATAGGAGAATCTTCATTGAAACATGATCCTAAGTGGATCAGGTGTCACCCCAATTGGTGAAATCAACAAAGGGGTACAAACAAGATGGGACAGCTTAGGAAACTTTTGTATGTTTTCTAGCTTTGTGTCCCTGATAGAGCCAAAGAAAGTAGATGATGCACTTAAAGATGCCAATTGGATCACTGCCATGCAATAAGAGCTCAATCAGTTTGAGAGAAACAAAGTATAGAAGTTGGTCCCTGTTCCTAAAGGTAAAACTATAATTGGCACCAAGTGGGTTTTTAGAAACAAAATGGATGAGCAAGGTCACGTCATTAGAAATAAGGCAAGACTGGTTGCTCAAGGCAATAGACAAGAAGAAGGAATAGACTATGATGAAACATTTGCTTCAGTGGCCAGGTTAGAAGCAATTCGTTTGTTTCTAGCCTATGCTGCCACAAGAGCATGAAGGTATTTCAAATGGATGTCAAGAGTGTATTTTTGAATGGCAAGCTGCAAGAAGAAGTATATGTCAAGCAGCCTCCAGGTTTTGAAAGTGGACAACATCCAGGTTTTGTCTATAAGTTGGACAAAGCGCTCTATGGTCTAAAACAAGCCCCTAGAGCATGCTATGACACTCTTACTGATTTCCTTATGAGCAATGGCTATTCCAGAGGTAAAGTGGATACCACATTGTTCATAAAGAAAGTGAAATCTGATATTATGCTTGTTCAAATTTATGTGGATGACATAATATTTGGTTTTACAAATGAGCAGTTATGCAAGAATTTTTCACTGCTCATGAAATCCAAATATGAAATGAGCATGATGGGTGAACTTACTTTCTTTCTAGGATTACAGGTTAAACAAACCTCAAATGGAATTTTATTAATCAAAGACAGTATACTTTAGATCTTCTGAAAAAGTTTAAATTTGATCAAAGTTCTCCTATCAAAACCCCAATGGCAACCAATGTAAAGTTGGATGTTGATGCCTGTGGCATAGCTGTTTCAGTAACAGCTTACAAAGGCATGATTGGGAGCTTGCTATACTTAACTGCTAGTAGACCATATATTATGTTTGCTACTTGTTTATGTGCTAGGTTTCAAGCTGATCCTAAGGAATCACATATAGCTGCTATAAAAAGAATCTTCAGATACCTAAAGGGTAAACCAGGTTTGGGTCTTTGGTATCCCAGAGACTCCAGCCTTGAAATAATTGGATATTCAGATTCTGATTTTGCAGGCTGCAGGCTAGACAGGAAAAGCACAACAGGTGGATGTCAACTCCTTGGTGGTAAGTTGATCAGTTGGTGTAGCAAGAAGCAGAACTCAGTTCCTACTTCGACTGCTAAAGCTGAGTACATTGCTGCTGGAAGCTGCTGTGGGCAAATCCTATGGAGGCAGCATCAGATTGAAGATTATGGACTTGTATATAGGAAAACTCATATTCCCTGTGATCATACAAGTGCTATAGCTATCTCCAACAATCCAGTGTTTCATTCCAGAACAAAGCATATAGAAGTCAGACATCATTTTATCAGAGATCACATCCAGAAAGGTAATGTGGAGATAAGTTTTATTTCCACAGATGAACAGGTTGCAGACATTTTCACCAAGCCTCTTGATGAAAACAGGTTTAATTACCTTGTAAGCAAGCTGGGCATGTTAAATAAAAGTGAGAAAGTGTCATTGATGTTCTAAAGATCACTTGTTCAAACTTGTCCAAATTTCACAGAACAGCTTGGAGAGGACAGGTTTCACTTATCCTGTACTTAGCCGGTTTCTGAAAACTTGGACAGCTTGGACATATTACAGGCTTGACAAAAGACATTTTAATCTCAAACCTGTTCTATTGTACAAACTTCCAACCTGTTTATTCTCTCAATCTGTCATACAAGGCATTGTCTTGTAACCTGATAAGCTATTGAACAGGCTTCACGATGAAACATGTTCTCATCTAGCTGCATAGGTTGCATGAACAGCTTGAGGAATGATCAAGTTTGTGATGAAACCTGCTCATCAAAGGTTTGAACAACAGCTTTAATTACCTTTCTTCACATTTAAGTTTCTTAAATTATGTATTTATTTAACTTAATTACCTGCGGATAATGTTTGTTAACATGTGTTAGTAGTTAAAAAGGTCAAGTGGTCTGAAAAACCGTTCTGACATGGCAAACCGTTCCGTTTTCCTTTAACGAACATTTCAAATCAACCGCCCAAACCTTTCTCTCTCCTACTCACTCACATTCAAATCCTATAAATACATCAATCACTGTTTCATCATCTTCTTCTTCTCTACTGCTTCCATAACTTCCTGCAAAACGCTAAACCGACTAAGTGTCAAATATCGTTCATCACTACTACTTTCCAAATGACTCACCAAAACAACCCTCTTTTGCCTGTGTTTGTGGGTGATGATGTCCAAAAACATCCTTCTGTCACCACAATGCTCACACTAAAACCCACCAACTACATTGCAAATCTGATCATTCCCAAAAACTATGTGGGAAAAGGATATTAACAGATGGTGGAGTTTCTACAAGCCCACCCCCTGCACTATGCACTAATTGCCTCTCCTGGTGTCCTATACCAGGAGATGGTTTATGAATTTTGGTGCGCCTGCTCGTAACCATCAGGGGAACCATTCTCAATGGCACTCAAACCATTGAGATAACTACTGCTTTTCTCAGGGAAGTTCTTCATCTTCCTGTTGCTGAAACATATGACAAACCACAGCCTAAGGATGACCAGATGGGCAATCTTCTACGCTTCTGTGGTGTAGCAGATCCAAAAGTGGGAGCTACTTTGTTCAGACGGGATTGGTCTCCAACATACAATTACCTATTCGCCTATGTGGTGATGTCCTTAAGCTGCAAAGTTGTATCATTTGACCAGCTTAGTAGAAATGAGATTCCTATAGTCCTGCAGCTTGTGGATGGGACTACTCTGAACATGGCAAGGTGGATTTTCGTGAATTTGAGGAACCAGGTGCAGCAAGAACATCATCCTGCTGCTGTTAGATACCCAAGGTTCTTGAGCCTCATCTTCAAACATGTCTCTGGTGAGCACCTGTACAACTCTCAACCCTTGTTAACTACAGCTGCATTCCCTGTTATTGGTAATAGAGTCTTTTATACTCCAGTACTCAACAATGAGCCTCCTCTATCCACTCCAATGAGGGGGTTACTTGGTTTGGTGGAAGGACCCTCTACTCAAAGGGTGGATCTAAGAGCTGCTCCCAAAGGAAAATCCAAATCCAGAGCCAAACTTGTAAAAAGGGGCCTGCAATCAAGTGAAGTTGAGCCTGTCCGTAAAAGCCTAAATAGCTAAGTCTATTCCATCAGCCTCAGTGGCTGAGGGGGAGCAGACTACTCACCCTGGTTCATTCGTTGAACCTGAAGCCTTTGTGGTTGGTGCCCCCGTGGCACCTAAGACCATGGAACAGGCTGACCCTCCTATTCCTGACCCAGTCTCACCACCTGTCCAAACACAAATCCATGCCACTTCCCCTCAATCACCCTCTATGTCCCAATACTCAAGGCGAAAATCACTAGCCAAGAAGAAACCAACCTCCCAAACTAGCCCCTCTGACCCCTCCCAACAGGAGTCAGTTGAAAAATAAGCAACTCATGCTGCTTCTCCTATTTTGGAAGAAAGTTCTGTACATTTGGAGCAGGCTTCACTCCATTAAGAGTCCACCCTGAGTCAGCCTAGACCCTCTGGTTCCTCCCAACAGGAACCAATGGTACAAAAGGAGATTGTCCAAGCCTCTCAACAGGCTGAAGACATTGAAAGACAGGAGCCCTCTCCACTCCACACTGAGTCCACACAGTCACCCCCTCATACTTCTCATACACTTTCTGAGTCTGCATGAGGTGCCCACGCTGCTGGACCATACCATCCAGCATAACAGCCTCAAACTTCTGCTCCTGGTGATGCAGCTGTTCTACACCCAACAGCTGTTGAAGGACCATCAACCCAAGCTGATGAACCTGAGGGAATACACCATCCCTCTAGTGAGGCTGCTCCCAAATGCACATTCCATCATCAGGCTTCACCATTGATGATGTTGAAATGCTCTTCCCCTCACCCCGTGAAGAGGTGCCTAAAAACCAAGGTACTACTGAGGGAACAACCCCAGGTCTTGATGAAGGTGCTACAATACCAGCAGCATCAGAAAGGCCACCAACTCCTACCACTTCACCTCATGATGCAATTACAGCCACTGCTGAAGGTCCCTTTGATCCTTCGAAGCTGTGCCATTTAACTTATGCCCAAGCTATGGAACTGTTCCCTAAAGTCTCCCTACCTTAACCTACTGATCCACATAATCCTCAATCCTGACCATCACCATCACATTCCTCACCCTCTATCCAATCCAAACAGTCAACCCATACACCATTATCCCCCAAAGATCTACCTTTGAAGGATCAACTGTCTTTGTTGACCAACAAAGTTGGTTCTTTGGAAACCTCTATGACATCCCTACCTTCTATTATATCAGACTCTGTGTCCTCACTATCAGTTGTTTCCCAACAGCTGTCAGCTCTCCTTGACACTTGCTCAAACACTCTCCCTTCCACTTTGGCCAGCTTGAATACCTTAGTAGTCTCTCTATCCAATTCTGTGTCATCAAACTTTGATGATATGCAAGATTCTCTTGAACTGAATCTTGCACAACTTCAAAGCTTGGTGTTCACAGCTTCTGACAGGGAATCTATTGCGCAACAATCATCCCTTGCTACTTCTCACTCTACCTCTCTTCAAACCTATGTTGCCCAACTTGCAGAGGTTAAGGATAACTTGGATTTCTTAGTGCATACCCTTGTTGGTTCCAAGCCTGCTGCCAAAACTGCTGCTGCTCAGCCTGTTGGATCCGTTCCTTCAGGCAGGCCTGTTGTTGAAGGCTCTGTGCCATCTCCTTCAAAGGGGGACAAGATATTTGCCTCGAAGACCAAGTCAAAAGGGGAGAAATCTTCATCCCCCTCTAAGGAGAAATCAACTTCAACAAGGCAAGCAGGAGGTCTTTCCCAAACAGGTCCTGTTGTGGGTGTCTCCAAAATTACTGAAGCTGCTCAGCCTACTCAGGATGGATCTCCAAGCTCTGCACCATCTAAGGGGGAGGAATCCATTCCTGGGGCCAGGACAAGCAGAAGGAGACATCTAATTTTGGAACAAACTGAAGAAGAGGAGAAAGAGGAAACTGAAGTTGTCATAGCCACAACAGCAAAGGGCTGGACACTGACTATCTCAAGGATGCTCAACTCAAATTCGATAAGTCTCAAGCCAAACACATGGGCCTTCCTCTGGAGACTTACTATCAATTCAAAGAAGAGCAGCTTGGGATACTGGAAAGACAAAAGAAAGAAGAAGCCTACGCCAAAGCTGCAAAGGCCTTTGCATACAAGGAGGCAAGAAAAGCTAAAATGCCTTCCTTGGATGTTCAAAGGAAATTGCTTGAGGCTGCAAAACAGTCAGTAATTGAGAAAGAGGGAGAGAAAGAAAAGCGTGCACAGGTCTCTGTGATCAAGTCAAAGCCTGCATCCTCCTCAGCAAGAGCCCAAGTACACTTTGACAACTTGGCAAGGAAGAAATTCTTTGATGTGGCCAACAGTAGGCTTGCCAAGGAAACAATTGTCAAAGCTGTCCCCATCTCAAATAAAGGCAAGCAGTGGAAGATTCAGATAACCAGGCTAGGTGCTGAAGATCCTGAATTGGAACCATATGAATACACTTATGTAGCTTGCATGGGATATAGAGAGTGGGTTGAATTGGCAGTTGCCCTGAGTCGGTTAAAGTCTGAAACTGCTAAGACTATCAGGGCATATGTCAAATCGCTGATGGAGAGAGTTAAAAACATGGGCCTTATCTCTGAAGAACAAATTAAGGGTGCCTCAGTGGTTGAACCCAAGATTAAGGCCAGGAGGAAGAGGAAGGATACTGAGCTGGAAGAACTCCTGATTATGCTTGATCAAGACATCCTAGCTGTTGAGATCAAAGGAGTGAATCACAGCCTGCCCAGAGGAGTGGAACCTGAGGAAGATAAACTTATAGAAGAGCCTGAGTTTGGGGTATTTTTTTGTAGATCCCTTAACAAAGAAAATGTGTTTCCAGAGAGCATCTGATCTGCACAAGGTTGGTCTTAAGCAGCTCATAGCTTTAAGAGTCGCCAACTCCTTCGAACAATCTTTAAGATGGAGAGCAGCTATCTGGGAATAGCTTAAAGGCTTCTATGAGACAGGAGAGCTTCAACACCCTGATTTCATGTTTCTTAGACATGAAATAGAAGAGATTGATGAAATAATGGAGCATTTCGAACAATTGTTTGAAGAAAGACCACAGCAGCTTGAAGGTCCATCTACTGCTGAGTAGATGACGAATGGAAGTTGTCCGTAAGTTGAACAGGCTTGCCATTATTTGCTCCCACTATCAACAGTCCAAACTTGTTGAAAAATTCTCCTTGTACATATGTTGTACTTCATTACATTAGTTGTAATTTTCCTTATTACATTAGTTGAAATCTACCTTAGTACATCAGTTGTACCTTTGTAAGAACATGTGTTGTTTGTAATCAATATTAGTATATATAAACTGATCTTTCACTTTACTTCAATGTTGCAATCTTATTCCAGCAAATGTAATGTAAAAATATATAGTGATCAATTATAGAATCATCTTAGACTGATTATTGCAAATAGGGGGAGATTGTTAGGCACAAAAAGGCCACAGTCAAACCTGTTATACAACTTCGGGGGAGATTATAAATCAAACCTGTTTGATGCACTTGAAGGTATAATTTAAGGCCTGTTAATGCCTTATTGAAACCTGATAAGTGATTTGCAATATTAGTCAAAGTTGTTTACCCTATTGCATTTGTTGCAACTAAGGCAGATTGTCCAAGCTGTTCTACTCTGTTGAACAGGCTGAACATAAACTGTCTACGCTGCTCAAACCTATTGAGCAATTTGGACAAATTCTAAGTGACCTGTTCTTTGTGAACAGGCTAAACACTCTATGGAATATGTTTATTGTCTTGGACCAAGAAATCAGTTTACAAAGTCGAAGACAAAGAGGAAAAACAGAAGCTGCTAAGATTGCTTACGTTGTTCTGTTTACATGAAGACAAAGTGGATATTTGAAATGGGTGACAGACCATTTCTTATATCAAAATGGCCATAACAGAAGATGAAAGTTTTAAGTTGATATTCCTCTTTTGGTTAAAGCCTTCTGCAACAGAGACAAAAATGAAAAGACAAAGATTCTGCAATGTAAAGACAATACTGCTTTGTCAGAACGTGCAGAAAAGTATTTTTGTCTTTTTGGAAAGACACCCCACTATATCTATGTCCAATGAGGAAGCTTCACTATGATTCTCATTAATAGTATAAATGGAAGCTTCTAAGGAATGTGAGAACCAAGAGTGTGATATTCAGAACGTGCAAAGAAGTGTGTTTTCATGCATGCAAAGTCTGCTTGAATAAAACAGTAAAGTGTGTCCAAGCTGTTCTTGTTCAAGCTGTCCATCTGTCTGTCTTGTAAATAGTGAGTTCGTCTTTGTGAGTGTATTCATTGTATCTAGTCTGAGTGAGTCTTAGATTAGTAGTCACTTTTGTTTCTGTCATCTCAGCTTGAACCATTCCGCAGTTCAGGCTTGTTTGTAATTAATACTTGTTGATAATACATAAAAACATTGAGAAAAGTGTGTTGAATTTTAAATAGTTGTATCCACCCCCTCTACAGCTTAGAGCAACATACTAGGGAAACCTTTTTGGGACCTACACATATACATATACATAATTTCATATGGAGGCCTCGTAGGCAGAAGAAAAGGATCAGATTTTGATACTTAATAATTTTGCAAAGAATAATCGAGTATATTACTAAACATATCTGAAAGTAAGACTTATAAACTCATTCAAAATTTGGTTTCGTTTCCTATGAATACCTAAAATGTCATGTGACTAAAACGATATATTAAAATGTCATGTGATTAAAAATATTTTTAATAAAGACATTTAAAATGATTTAGGTGTTGTTCTTTTACATAAGTGATAAGTAGCTGAAAGCTTATTGCAGTGCTGATTGATAAATGATTGGCGCTGATTACTGATTACTGAATAAATAAATCTGTTCTTTTGTATGCTGAACCTGTATAAATCTAACTACCGATTTTGCATATACATCTATACTTTTCAATATAAATCCAACTATAACAATCAAGTATACTATAGTACCCTTACTAACATCAAATGACTCTCAAATCATAGTGAGAATCCATGACTTTGAGATGCAAACCAGCAAAATAAAATGCTCAACTTGCGATGCAAATGAGAGTGAGAATCCATGACTTTGAGATGCAAACCAGCAAAATAAAATGCTCAACTTGAGATGCAAATGAGAGTGAGAATCCATGACTCAAGTGAAACACATTGCAACAAATCAACATGTACTTGTCTCAAATTGAGATGCAAACAAGCAAACTACAAAGATGTGTTATTGCTTGAAAGGAAACATGAAAACTCCCAAATTGAGATGCAAATCAACAAAATGCCGATTTGCTCGATGCAGAGGTGCTTGATGCAATTGCTTGAAAGGAAACATGAAAACACTCATACCTAATCTGGGCAGCCAACGGCAGGGGGAGAACGAGAGAGGGGTGATATTGTCTTATTTATTTATATATTTATTCAGCAATATCATTTTTTTATGCGCTTAAACATATAAGTTATGATGCTAAAAGTTCATTTTCTTGTCATTTTTTATTCGCAGGTTTAATCGGGGACAAGACAAGAATTAAGATGATTATGTGGGCTTAAAGTGAAAAATATGAGAGCATGCAAGCAGGTCCAAAGAAAGTTCAAAGAGCATCTCCAAGTCCAATACCCAATGGGCCAAAGTCCATATCTATTTTATTCGTCCATTAGGGTTTTGGATGGATTTATTTTTATTTTATTTAAATGAGCCGCACAGAGGTGATTAGGGAGCATGGAATATATATATTTCTTTTGTTTTTTGGTTTTGGGGTGTAGAG
Organism: Centrapalus pauciflorus; assembly: GCA_020465985.1. Classification (NCBI taxonomy): domain Eukaryota; kingdom Viridiplantae; phylum Streptophyta; class Magnoliopsida; order Asterales; family Asteraceae; genus Centrapalus; species Centrapalus pauciflorus. The sequence goes on along the minus strand of JAANYP010005866.1, from coordinate 16,719 downwards.
GATTTGGCAGAAAACTACATTGAGTATTTATTTTATATATTTTTTTTGTTTTTGTCTTCTGTGGCGGTGGTGAGAACAAGAAAAGATAAGGAGAGGAGCAAAGCAACATTGGACATTTTAATATTTTTTTTTAATATTGGTTTCTTCTACTGTGAGGCGACGCAAAAAGGAATACATCACCAAACATTTGTGTGCAGAAGAGGTAGCCAACATCAACAAACTTTTAGTTGATTTATTTTTTTTTGTTTGTGGGTTCTTGCGTATGTAAGAAACAACGAACATTATTTGGGAACATTTGGTTTTTTTTTTCTAAAGTAATTATGTTTGGTTTCAGTGTTAATTTATTATTGTTAGTTATTAATTTAATTATGGGCAAAATTTATTGTATTTGTCATTGATTAACGAACCCTAGATTTAGGTTTAATTTTTATAATTGATTGAGTTTTGTTTATGCCTAGTCGTGAACATTGAATTTTTTATCTTAACAATTATTGAGTTGTTTGCCATTACATTTGTCATGTTCTGAAACTATGACTTGCGTGTGAATTGGTTTTATCTGACTGTTTGCTTGTTCTGAAATGATGACGGTTGCATGCAGTTAGGATAGACAATTATTCTTAAATGATGATAATTGAAACTGCTTCTCTAGTTATCCAGATAAAAGTTTGAGTTCAATTCACCAATAACGAGAGTTAGCATGTTTTGAATAGATTAGGTTATAATCGGATTAGTAGGGTTAATGGTCTATGTTAGTTCGAAATTTCTTAGAAAATCTATCAATTAATTGTACTTTTGGAACAAACCAAATCTAGGGGGAGTGATTCAATGACGAATACCTTTTAGTTATTTGACTTTATTCTCATAGTTAGTTATTTCGTAGTCATTCTAAATTTTCGTTATTTATTATTCCTTGTTATTTAAGTTCTAGTAATTTTGTTTACTTTGCCGTGTCAACGATATCCAACAAATCTAAGAACAAAACCTCCCTTTTACTCGTTTGCATTTTGTCCATTTTATTTTTTCTAGAGTAATTTTAATTAGTATAAATTGCATTATCTGTTCCCTGTGGAGACGATCTTGGTCTTACCAGTTTATTGTTATACGATCGGGTACACTTGCCCGAGAGTTTATCGGTCGATTTGGTCAGATTAGAGTTTATAAATTTAGGACGGATATTTTCGTATCAAGTTTTTGACGCCGTTGCCGGGGAACGGTTTCCAATATTACTACTTAGAATTTTTCAAGCATTTTCTTTTTATCCTTCATTTTAATTTTTTTTATTTAGTTACATTTTTCTCATTAAGTTTATTTTATTTTCTTTGTAGTTTATTTAGTTTTCTTAGATTTATTTTATTTTAGTTAGTTAGTTCAATAATTCTAATTTTACTTAGTTTAATTAGTTTATGACCCGTAGATCACCGTCTCAACTCATAGAACCATTTCAAGAACCTGAACTAGAATTTCACCGTCGACTACGACTACGTCAACCACCAACAATCACGGAAGATCCTCACTTGGAGTCTGAATCTGAGGAGGAACCAATGGCTAATGAAGATGATACCCCGATGTGGACAGCCCGGGAGACTGCACCACCAGCTCCACAGTCTGCTATCCGAGTCCCTGCTGCTAATGAAGAAAGATTCGAAGTCAAAGGGGAGTTCGTAAGCATGGCTCGGGAACTGAATCTTGATGGGAGGTTAAAGCATGATCCTAACCGACACATTCAGTCATTCCTCTCAATCTGTGACTTATTCAGAGCTAATTCCGTTGCCGCGAGACTTAGTGTTTTCCCGTTCACCCTGATCGGGGAAGCTCAAGAGTGGTTAGAATCTTTAGAGAAAACTCTATCACGACCTGGGCAGACATGAATAACTTGTTCATTAACCACTTCTTCCCTCCGGCTAAGGAAGAAAGAATGATAACTGAGATTTCAAACTTCTCCCAGAAAGTTAGGGAATCTTTTGTTGATTCATGGACACGATTCAAGAAAATGTTACGCGAATGTCCAAATCACGAGCTTAATAAGAGAAAGCAGGTCGAGACTTTCTACAGGGGTACGGATGATGAGATTAAGGAGCGGATCGACTCAGCCTGCGGCGGTATCTTTCAATATAAGACTCCGAGGGAAGCCTTTAAACTTTTAGAAGACATATCTTTAGTTAAGCAATGATGGAGTGTCGAGAAGAAGTCGGGTAGAAAAACGATAGCTGCAATAGAGGATGACAGAGGTAGTGATATTGTAGCATCGCTTGCTAACAGTCAAAAGTCATTGGAGCGTAAAGTTGATACGCTGATCCAAAGTATTCACGCTATGCAGGTAGGATGTGAGACTTGTGGAGGACATCACCTGACGAAAGACTGTGAGGATCGACCGATAATCCAGACACAGAGCGTTAACTTCATGAACCAGAAGCCGGGAAATAGCTACCAGGAGGTAATTCCAATTACCAGGGAAACAACCGAGGAAATTTCCAAAGACAGAACCCACCGGGGTTCTATCGGTTTAACCAAGGAAACGTCAACCCGAATCCTCAGTTACCAGTACAGATCAATCAGCCAGCAGCTGGATCAAGCAGCAACATGGAAGATATTTTAAAGAGCTTCAGGCTAAGTATGCAACAAAATCAAGCTAATAACGAGCAAGTTCAAAAGAATCAGCAAGCGTCGATCCAGAATATTGAGCGCGACTTAGGTAGATTAGCTGAGGTCGTATCAGGACGTCAAAGTGGGTCACTACTACCAAGCAATACCCAAAAGAACCCCAACGTGAATCAGAATCACAATGAAGCATGTTAAGGAGATTACCACTCGCTCAGGTAAGGTGGTCGAAGTTACGGATACATCACATTCTGGCAGGTCTGTTATTGTGCAGGATTGGACTTCAGATGACGAGGATAACAGGGAGAGACCTAGCTAAACGGAAACACCTACAGCTGATTCAGTAGAGAAGGAGACGCCACCCCCAGTCGCTAAGCCATCAAAGCCAAAGCAAGCGCCTCTCAGGGATTACCAGCCAAAAATACCTTACCCTTATCGTCTACGGAAAGAGCGCATGCAAGAGCAGTATGGTAAGTTTGTTGACTTATTGAAGCAAATTAGGATTAACGTGCCTCTTGTTGATGTCATTGCAGGTATGCCTAACTACGGAAAGTTTCTGAAGGATCTACTGTCGAATAGGAAGAAGTTGGAGGACGCGACCATATTGGCACTCGGTGAGCAGTGTTCAGCCATTCTACAGACGTAGGACATGCCTCATAAGCTTGGAGATCCAGGGAGTTTCATTATCCCTTGCTTTCTTGGTTCTAATATTGTATGTAATGCATTAGATGATCTAGGTGCTAGCATTAATCTCATGCCACTCACCTTATACTCTAAGCTAGACCTAGGTGAACTTAAGAAGACTAGGATGTGCCTTTAGCTTGCAGACCATAGCTTTAAGTATCCTTTAGGCATAGCGGAGAATGTCCCAGTTAAGGTAGATATGTTTGTCTTTCCTGCTGACTTCGTCCTCCTAGAAATGAAAGAAGATAGCCAGATTCCACTCATTCTAGGACGACCATTCACATATCTAAGAGACAACTCAACCTAGGTATTGCTGATGACAGAGTCACATTCTCCATAGATAAGGCAATGACACACGCCCATACACGGTAGATGAATTCTTGTTTCTCTATTGATGTTATAGATGATTGCCTGGATTCTGAGTTGGATCAGCTTTTGATCTTGATGAGTAATAAGGCGTGCACGATTGATCCTGATGTGGTAATGCGAAATCTTGAAGATCTCCTATGTGCAGACGCCGTTGACGCCCAAGAGGCCAATGGAGAAGTTGAGCAACTCGCATTTAATGAGAAGATCTGTATTAAGACATCTCTTGAAGAGCCGCCTACTCTTGAGCTTAAACCTCTTCCCGATCATCTTGAGTATGCGTTCTTACATGTAGAATCATCTCTCCCTGTCATCATTTCTTCTGCTCTCTCCCATGATGAGAAATATAGATTGATTCATCTTCTCAAAGCCCATAAGCGGGCAATCGCCTGGAAGACTGCTGACATTCCAGGGATCATTCCTTCCTACTGCACACATAAGATTCTCATGGAGGATAACTATAAGTCATGTGTTCAGAGACAGAGGCGGCTGAACCCTAATATGACCGAAGTGGTCAAGAAGGAGGTCATCAAACTCCTCGATGCTGGGATTATATACCCTATATCTGATAGCCCATAGGTTAGTCCTGTTCAGGTGGTTCCTAAAAAAGGAGGCACCATTGTCGTTCGAAACGAGAAAGACAAACTCGTCCCTACTCGCGTGGTCACTGGATGGAGGGTATGCATAGATTATCGGAAACTTAATGATGCTACCCGAAAGGACCACTTTCCTCTTCCCTTCATTGACCAGATGTTAGAGAGACTAGCAGGGAATGAGTTCTACTGCTTCCTTGATGGTTTCATTGGCTACTTTCAGATTCCTATTGACCCAAAGGATCAGGAGAAGACCACATTTCACCTGTCCTTTCGGGACTTTTGCTTATAGGCGGATGCCTTTTGGTCTCTGCAACGCTCCCGCCACTTTCCAGCATTGTATGACAACCATCTTCCATGACATGATCGAGGATTGCATGGAGGTTTTCATGGATGATTTTTCAGTATTCGGCAATTCCTTCGATTCATGTCTCTTGAACCTTGAGCGTATCCTGACTACATGCAAGGAGTCTCACCTCGTGTTGAATTGGGAGAAATGCCACTTTATGGTCCGAGAAGGCATAGTTCTCGGCCATAAAATCTCAAGTGTGGGAATGGAGGTCGATAAATCCAAGGTTGACGTGATTTCCAAACTCCCTCCACCTACAAATGTCAAAGCGGTTTGTAGCTTTATGGGTCATGCCGGGTTCCATAGGCATTTTATCACAGATTTTTCTAAGATAGCCCGGCCTCTCACCCAGCTACTTGAGGAGGACGTGCCATTCATATTCTCATCGGAGTGTATGAAGGCACATGATCTTCTGAAGCATCATCTGACACATGCGCCAATCATGATACCACCAGATTGGTCCTCACCATTCGAGCTCATGTGTGATGCTAGCGATTACGCGCTAGGAGCTGTCTTGGGCCAAAGAAATAATAAATTTTCAGCCTATCAACTATGCGAGTCGCACTCTAACCGCGGCCCAGGGACATTACGCTACCACCAAGAAAGAGATCCTTGCGGTAGTTTTTGCATTTGATAAGTTTCGTCAGTACTTGGTGCTTTCAAAGACCATAGTCTATACTGACCATTCTGCCCTCAAATATCTATTTGCCAAGCAAGATGCAAAACTGAAACTGATTCGTTTGATTCTACTCTTACAGGAATTCGACATTCGGATCCGGGACAAAAAGGGAGCAGAAAACCTAGCTGTTGATCATCTCTCTCGACTTGAGAACCCAAACCTTGAGGAGCTTAAGGAGTCTACCATCAAGGACACATTCCCTAATGAGTTCTTACAGATGATCGAGTCCCATGAGGACGATGATCCATGGTTTGCTAGCATAGCAAACTACCTTGCAGCAGGCGTCATAGAAAAAGGGTTGACATACCAGTAGAAGCGAAAGCTTTTGAGTGATTCCAAGTTCTATCATTGGTATCCACCATATCTCTTCCGTTTAGGTGCCGACTATGTGATGCGCCGTTGCGTGTCTGGTACTGATGCAAGAAAAATCTTGAATGAATGTCACCAAGGACCGACCGGAGGATACATTAGGCCAAACTACACTTCGAAAAAGGTCTTAGATTGTGGTTCCTATTGGCCCACTCTCTTCAAAGATGCTCATTCCATGGTCAAGACCTGTGATGCTTGTCAGCGTGCAGGCAATATCTCAAAAAGGGATGAGATGCCCCAACAAGGAATTCAGATTTTCGAGATCTTCGATGTATGGGGCATCGATTTCATGGGTCCTTTCCCGACATCCCGTAACAACAAATACATACTCGTGGCTGTAGATTATCTTTCGAAACTGGCTGAGGCAAAAGCCATCCCAACCAATGATGCCCGAGTAGTTTTGAATTTTCTTAAAAGCTTATTCTCTTGATTCGGTTGTCCTAATGCGCTGATTAGTTGTGACACCCTTGCCACAATAACCACAACTACAATACACCCAAGATTAATCACCAAACACATGATTACATAATGATCTGAAAGCTTAATATAATTGCGGAAGCATTAAAGTACATAATAAAAATAATACAACTGTTTTAAACACCCTACGGTGCTATAAGGTTTCAATTCTAAGTCTACATACTCAAAATTTATTACATCATCCAAAATGTATTACAATAATAATTCCACGATTCAGTTACCAAGATGAGTAGTAGATCTCTTCAAGTCTTCTTTTAATGACCTAGCTAGAAGGTCCCGCAACGGATTTACCTTTTCCTGTAAAAATGTCAACAACTGAGGGGTAAGCAAAGCTTAGTGAATACACAGATTTACGCATTCTATAAATCTTTATGAAGCCCCCAAGAGTAACACCGACGACGCACGTCGTATACTCTCTACGTACACAAAGTACGGCACATGAGCCGCAGCTCCTATGAGCCCAAAGCTCAGCATTAAAACCAACCATTTGAGACAGACATAACATCAGGGATGACTTACTGCCTACCAGAACCTCGGAGGGATCAGCTCCGGGTCATATAGCGCAGTAACATCGGAATAACGATTGCGATCCGCCGGTCCATCGAAAGATGCACAACAAAGAAACGGACATGCAACAAGCAACAATGTGCATCTAAATCTACGCAAGTTAGTAGAATTCCAAACGAAAGTGAAACAACATGCGTCAGCAGGCAATAGCTAACATAAAGCAGATATAAACATGTGAAATCATATGTACTCACAGTGGGTGCGTTAATTAACTTCAGTTTATTTTATTTCTCCATGGGATTTCAACCGGACTCACAAAGTACCCCACTTTGGGTTAAACAACACCACAAGGGACCTGTTACATTCCATAAGTAAAACATATCATACATATGTTATTATCAACTGAGAATCGAGTTTGTACAATTAAAGTACCAAAACATTCGGAACCGACATCCAAAACTCACGTTTAATTCCTCTAACTTGATGTTTTATTATTCCCAATTAACCCTTTATTAAATCCATCAATCTCTCATTTAATAATGAGTCCCATCAAGTTTCACAATTACCGTGTAAATTCTTCGGAATTGTGATCGAAAATTTATACTTTAATCTCCAATTTCTGAGATTGCCAAAATGTCCAGAATTTATCATTATATATAACTGAATTTAAGAAGGTCCAACCATTTCTATTTTGTTTTCACAAATCAAACCCCAATCGAGATGACTATACACACACACACACACACACACACACACATATATATATATATATATATATATATATATATATATATATATATATATATATTCCTTTATATATATAAATATATTTTATTGTCTCTGTTTCAATGAAAATAAAAAGGGGAATACCGAAACCTTCAAAGGTTTCGGTACTCACCATTTATAGTTTCGGTATATTGGGGGTGGGTTTCAGTACATATAGTTTCAGTACATGTTGTGAAAGTTTCACTATCAAAAGTTTCACTAAAAAGTTTCACCATCAAGGAAAGTTTCACTATCAAAGGTTTCACTAAAAAGTTTCACGATCAAAGGTTTCACTAAAAAACGTTTCACTATCAAAGGTTTCACTAAAAAGTTTTACGATCAAAGGTTTCACTAAAAAGTTTCACCATCAAAGGTTTCACTAAAAAGTTTCACCATCAAAGGTTTCACTAAAAAGTTTTACCATCCAGGTTTCACTAAAAAGTTTCACCATCAAAGGTTTCACTAAAAAATGTCACCATCAAAGGTTTCACTAAAAAGTTTCACCATCAAAGGTTTCACTAAAAAGTTTCAGTAGTATGTACTGAAACCTTAAGGTTTCGGTACTTTTGTAGTCTCGGTATTAGGCTTAAATATACCGAAACCTTAAAGTGTTTCGGTACATCTCAATATCAGAGTTTCAGTAGTGGGTTTCAGTATTCATGGAGTTTCGGTATTATGTACCGAAACCTTAAGGTTTCGGTACCTCCAAATTGTTTCGGTACTCATGCAAACGCACAGACACACACTGTATCAACAATTTGAAGCCTAAATTTGCACAAACCCACAATAATATCTAACATGCATCAACAATTTGAAGCCTAAATCAGTGATTCGGTTTTCATAAAAACCGATTTCTAAATCCTTAAATATAAAATTTTTGAGTAAATCTTACCTCGAATCGTTTGTTGTAGTGATTATAGCTTCTCCTAAGCAACTTAAATCCGGATTTTCGGCCTCTAATTTCCACAAATTTGAGTTCTTGCTTTGTGAAAATAAAGAAGCGTGGGTTCTTTCTTTTAGAGAGAGAGAGAGAGCAGAGATTTAGAAAGAGAGAGAGAGTAGAGAGACTGTCTTTCATTCAATTGAGAGACTTAGTGTCTTTTATTCCCATTTTCAACTTTGCCACATTTAGCCTCTCCACTTATCTGATTTTTTTTAAATACTGATTTCCGTCTTAAATTTAGTGTCACCATAACTTAAAATCATCAAACTTAATAATTATTGTGAAAAGTAGTTTCTACCAATTCAATCAACAATATGCAATTAATTGAACAAAGAATTTAATCAAAACTAACCGAATGATTTGATTGAAGAACTTGATGATTACACAATGATGAACTGGAATATTCTTCTTCGTACAGAGCTACTGTTCTCTAAATCAAATGCGTACAAAAGATATTTCTGACAGATCTGACCGATTCCTCTATTTTAGAAAGTCAACATGACTATTTATACAAAATTACAAACTATAAGGAAATTACACATTAAGTCCCTAGACTTTGAAGTTTCATCAACTAAAACATATTCCAACAATCTCCCCCTTTGATGAAAGTAGCAAAGTCTTCAAGTTGACAAGCCCAGCTTCTGTTCAAATCTTCTAATACTTTTCCGATCTGACAGCCTCCATTCAATTATAGAAATAAATTCGACCATGAGTTTTCGATCGTTAACTGATAAAGCTCCTTTCTTTGTCTTCCTCTTTTGATCTGCTGCCAGCTTGCCTTTCAGACCATTCATCACCTTAATCAACGTTCCATCAGAAAACTTATTCAGTTCAACACTTCTCATAGCTCTCAATCTTTTATTTCTATCTTTGTACATGACAGCTGGATGCTTCACCATTATAACTTGAAACTCTTTAAGCTCACCAACAAATTTAATATCTCTGTGAGGTGCAGTCATGTTTATCTTCCTCATGCCTCTCTCAACTCCAATCTGTAGATCTTGCACTGACATTAATACCAGTTTGGTATGCATAAAATGAAACAATGTCTTCAGTGCAAATCTACAATGTTCATTCCTTTTATTCCTGCACAGTTCGTCAAAAAGATCTTCAATATCGACCAAGTGCATGTTGAACATGTCAGCTTCTGTGAATACATATGTGTTTCCATCAGACCTGGTTACAGTAAACTTCGGATAAAAAATCTTAACAAATCTTTCCTTTTCAATCATCACCAGATCTACTATCCTGAAGTCACTCTTCACCTTCTCAACCTCTTGAGTCTTGTTTCTTAAGAAACTGGCATAGTTGACCAGATTGGGCATGTTCGGCTCTAAGACTCGGAATAACTTGTGAAATGAGCAAGGAGCTTGCTTTTTACAAAAGATCCGTTTCTCTAAAATGTCTTCAATGTACGGCATCTTGTTTCTTTTCCTTATGAACTCAGCAGACCTGTTCTCTGGTAGTTCAAGCTTTTTCACCTTTTTCTTACTTATTTCATCTTTATTCAACAAAGTCAACATATCTTGAATTTCTCTCTGCACTACTTGTTGTGCTTGAAATCTTAATCTGTGTTGCTTCTTTGACTCATCAGCAAGTACAAATTCATTAAAGAATCTGTCCATCACTTCCACTTCATTTAAGACAACTGTTTCTTGAGCGATACTGCTCTCAACAGGGAACTCCTCAAATTCTTCCTTAACCTGTACAACTACCTCAGGCTTTTCAACCGTTGGTGTTGATTCAACATCTTTCATGATTTCTTCAACTAACACCTCCTCTTCTTCTATTCTTTCAGCTCTAAAGTCAACATCAATTAACGCAATTATGTCATCATCTTCAGACAATTCAATATACTCTTCTCTTCCTTCTCCTATCTCTAGAATACTCAGCTCCTTCTCTTTTTCTTGAACATCTTCCTCAGAATCAATATATTCAACAAACTGATCGATATCAGGCTGAGTGTTCAAAGGAACTGGAACATCTTCATAAAGAATCAATCCCATCTCTCTTTGTTCACCAGCTGACTGTTTAGATCCTCCGGCTTCTTTCCCTTGAGATTCTGGCTCCTTCTCTGGATATGTCAGCATTAAAATCCCTGGCGTCGGTTGATCAAGCTTTCTCCTCTTCTCCCCCTCATGAGGAGCATCATCGGAGTCTTCGTCATGCTCATCATGTTTCCTCTTTGATGAGGAAGCTTGAGCCTTGCAGGTCTCTTCCACTGCAGCTACTCGTTCAGAAAGATTACCCAACGCAGTTACCACAGTATTTTCCAGGCTGATCATACGTTCTCTCATCTCGTCAAATTGATCAAAAACAAAATCCTTCAACTCTTCCTTCAACTCTTCTATAGCTTGCTTTGAGTCAGTTTGCTTGACAGACTCCTCTGCAACATCTTTTCCCTTTAAAAATTTCTGAATATTTGTCATTTGAGCCATTACCTCCGCTAACTGATTAGAAACATGCAAATTGACACCAGACACAGCTGCATTCAGTGCACTTGTCAAGGTTGACTCTGTAACAAAAGGGGATAAACTCACCACTGGGTCACGTAGACTTCCAGTTGACACAACAGTCGAACTTTTAAAAAGAACTTCTGTGTGGCCAGTGCTCAGAGTTGGTATTGGCGTTTCTCTGACTGGACTTCCACCCTCTTCAAGTGACGGAGCAACAAATGCTTCCGTTACTAAGGGTGTTCCGGTGGAAACACTAAGTTCAGCCACACTTACTTCAACGAATGAAGTTGACTCAAGTGTCCTAAAGTGTATAGGATCTAGACTTTGTGATTCAAATGAAGTCGTACACACGGGCAGTTGTGTACTTGTTTCAATATCCATCAAGTCCAAGTGACTTTCGGATAGATCATGTGTTTCATCTCGGTGTTCAAATGAAACAATCTCCTGTTGAGAGGAGACTGAGTGGATAGGAAGGTGTGCAGTCGTCAGTGGGATACTGACTTGTTCAATGCTAACTCTCATAGGAGAGCTAACAGCAGATGTAGCTATTTCCCGGCTTTCTGGGCTTAGGACCTCCCTCACACTCTGTTCAGCTATCTGAACTATGTCAATCATCAAACCTCCTCCCTCATGATGATCACCTCCATCATTATCATCATCATCATCATCAGCTCCTTCTCCCTCTCCTTCTTGAATATCAGATAATGTCCTCTCAGAATCTGACTTTTCTGCTTCTTCCTCACCACCCCTCACACTTCCTACTCCCTCAGACACAGACTGGGTAACCTGAACTTCAGCCCCTTGCTGAGGTTCCTCGATCCTTAAAGCTCCTGGGCTAAGAGAACCCGGTTCTTGGGTCTCTATCGGAGCATGATCTATTCGATATAATTTCACATTTTCACTCTCTTGATCAGCATATTTGAGTAATGACTCTGGAATTGGCATTATGTTAGCATTCGGGGAGTCTGGCACTTCATGCAAACTCATCATGACGTAGTCTGGGCATCTCTGAGAATTGGCTCTCTTTGGAATATTTTCATTGGCCCGTAAGATCCCTCGGATCAGAATCTGGATAAACCGTTGAAGAGGAACGAACTTCCTTGCTCTATTTGTAGTCTTAGCCAGTACTATCTCCTTTAGATCCTCCCAGATACACAGAGCAAAATCATAATGTTTGTTGAATGCGATCCCATGAAATATCCTTAGGCAATGGATGCTGCATCGGTCAATTCCAGTATGTTTTGAAGTCATGCAACGATTAATGATACCAAACAGTGTGTACCATTCGCCATTTAAACCATTTCTGTGAAATTTAGAGCTTTTCGGAAGTGGCTTTGAGTAGCCTAGACAAATCAAATCATGAACAAGCTCTTCATCAGAAACAAAATCCTCAAAATCTGCTAACTCTGGAAAGTTACAGTGTCTATTCGCGTGGAAGAAATAAATTGTGACGTAGCCTTGCAAGAGTGATCTTCGTCTTGAATTGATCAATCGTCACTTTGAAATGGTGATTACCGTCCGCAGGAACAAATTTGACAGTGTGCCAAAATTGTTGTAAGTATACTTGTGGAATAGACGGCTTATACTGAAGCAGATAACCAAGAGGATGGCCTTTTAGAATGTCCACAATGATCGGATGGCTTACTTTTATAACTTTGGGGTCTAAACGGTGATTATTGTCCCTGAAAGGAAGGCAATGTTTTGGCTTGACAAGTTGATTATCGGGAATAATATGGGTTTGTGAAGAACGGGCTACAGAGGTTGATCTGACTGGGGTTGAAACGAGGGTATGATTTGATGATGATTGAGCATCAGAGGAATTTGAATTTTGGGATTGCACAGGAGATGCCATTTGAATACCTGTAAAAAAAAATTCATGTTAGGCTTACCAAATACACAAATGACAACCTTCAAAATGTAGAAAAACTTGTAACATTTTATCAGAAATTGCAAAAACTTGTGATTTTCTGTTTAAAGCATCGGGATTCCTGACAATAATTGATAATTATTGAGAGGACTCCAAAGTCAATCGTTTAGAGACCAATGTTAGAAAAACACAAATTTATAACAATTTCTTAAAAAATGTGACATTTTTCTTAAAACTTTAAAATACTATACTTAGAAAAATTTTCTGATGAATCTCGAATGAACCTATACGTTTCTCGAATGACTCTTTAACAACCTCGGGTGACACATGAAACAACTCGAATAAGTCTACACCCAACTCGAATGATGTATACATGAAACTCGACTAAGTCTATATACAACTTGAATGATACATTCATGAAACTCGACTAAGTGTCTGTAAAACTCGAATGATGAGTCTATGAAACTCGAATCAATCTATATACAACTCGAATGAAGTTTGACTCAACTCGAATGAGTCTTGAAGTTTCTCGAATGAAGACATGTAAAACTCGAATGATATATGTCCTAAACTCGAATAAGCTGTAAGTCCTTATGTGCTGAAAATTTTCTAAGTGTTACACACACTTGTCAACTCGCATAAAGCACAACCCTTTCTCGAATGTAATGTGTATTAAACTCGATTAACTCTGAGTTTAATATACATCAACTCGAATGAGTCATCATGAAACTCGAATAACTCTCAAATGCAACTCGAATTACTCTTACGTCAACTCGAATGAAACTTCCTTGCAACTCGAATGGAACTATGATACAACTCGAATGGAACCATAAGGCAACTCGAACATTTCTTATGTCCAACTCGATTAAAGCATATGGTCAACTCGAATTAACCACAACTTTTCTCGATTGAAGTATCAATCAACTCGATTGACACTTAGCAATTTCTCGATTATGCTTTCAATCGAGACATTATTTTGAAAATATTTACAAGTCCTTATACACTGATTTTTTCAAAGATTGATTCCAAGAACTTCTCACTGATTAAAAACTTGTATCCCTCTCGAAAAACAATTTTAATCAACTTTGTTTTACTGAACTTTGATTAAAAACAACATCAAAGTTGTCAAAAATCCAAATTTCAGAAAAACATGAACTCGAAGCTTTTTGAAATAGAATTTCACATTTCTGTGTGTGTGATTGGATTTGAACCATAAAATTTCAGATTCATGTTCAGATTCATAAACCCTAAAACACCACAAATTTAATTTCAGTTTAAGGAACAGAATTTTGATTCACCATGAACAATCAATTACGAATATACGAACACTTGTATATGTACAACAGAAACTGAAATTAACTACATAAAAACAAGAAAAACAACAAAAATCACTCACAATATGATGATACTTTCTTGAAACAATCGAAGATATTGAGATATTGAGGTTTCTTAATGGTGAAGAAAAGGTTCGAAGAAGACGATGGGATTTTCAGAAAAGTTGAATTTGAAATTCAAAATTCAATTTATAGTTGAAAATACCCGGCCCATATTTTGAATTTTAAGTTTGACAAAACCGGCCCATATTCACCAAATAGAAACCCATATATTCAAAAACCCAATATCTTTTAACAAATAAAAACAAGAAAAATTGTAACTAAAAAATTTTGACATATAAAACAAAACTAAACACAAAACAAACAAAAACAAAAACAAAAAAAATAAAACAGACTGAAACAGAAACAAAAAAAAAATTTGAAAATACACACAAACAAAACAAAAAAAAATTAAAATTATTAACAAAATGCATTTGCTCCCCCTTGAATTTCTGAAAGTTGCTCCCCCTCAACTTAGTATTTAATTCCTCAGCTCTGCTCCCCCTACAAAATAACAGATAATTTTTATCAGATTTATACAAAATCAGATAAAATGCTTTTCTGCTCCCCCTGCACATGACATTCCAGATCTCGTTAAATTCTCAAGTATATAAACTTTTTATGAATCATGAATTTATCATCAGATAAAAATCACTTAAAAAATGAAAATTTTAAAATTAAAATTTTGAAACTACTGAATTATTAAATCTTAATGATTCAACATACCTAATTTGTATACCAAAAAATTAAACCGCTTTTCATCTAACGCTTTGGTAAACAAATCAGCTAGTTGATATTCAGTAGGTACAAAATATAATTCTATATTTCCATTTTCTACATGATCTTTAATGAAATGATACCGAATGTCGATGTGTTTCGTTTTTGAATGTTGCACCGGATTTGATGCAATAGCGATTGCGCTCTGAGAATCACAGTATATTGGAATCTTGTTTGGTGTAAACCCGTAATCACGTAGTTGGCTTTTCATCCACAACACTTGAGAACAGCACGAAGATACAGCCACGTACTCTGATTCAGCTGTTGACAATGAAACACAGTGTTGTTTCTTGGATGACCAACATACGGGTTTGTCACCTAAGAATTGTACTGCTCCTGACGTACTTTTTCTGTCCATCTTATCACCTGCGTGATCAGCGTCAGAAAAAGTAGTCAGATGAAATTAAGACTCTCTAGGATACCACAAACCAAGATTTGGAGTACCTTTGAGATATCTTAAAATTCGTTTTGCAGCTGTTAAGTGTGATTCTTTTGGATTTGCCTGATATCTAGCACAGACACATGTAGCAAACATAATATCTGGTCTACTGGCTGTTAAGTACATTAATGACCCAATTATACCTCGATAATGGGTTACATCTACAGGTTTTCCTGAGATGTCCGCATCGAGTTTTGATTTTGAATCCGGAGCCATGGGAGTTTTCATAGGAGTACTATTGACCATGTTAAATTTCTTTAACATGTCTTGGATATATTTTGACTGATTGATAAAAATACCATCAGTCAATTGTTTTACTTGTAAACCTAAGAAAAAATTTATTTCCCCCATCATGCTCATTTCAAATTTCTGGGACATTAAAAACGCGAATTTCTTACAAAATTCTGGATTTGTAGACCCAAATATTATATCATCTACATATATCTGTATTACTATGATATCTGGCCCCTGACGTTTTATAAACAGGGTTGTGTCAACTGCACCTTTTGTAAATCCACATTTCAACAGATATGTTGAAAGTGCATCATACCAAGCACGAGGTGCTTGTTTAAGGCCATACAGTGACTTATCCAAAATATATACATGATCAGGTTTCGAAGGATCAGTAAACCCTTCGGGCTGATATGTATATACTTCATCTGTTAGCTCCCCGTTTAAAAACGCAGTTTTGACATCCATTTGATATACTGTAAAATTTTTATGTGCGGCAAAAGCTAAAAACATCCTTATAGCTTCAATGCGTGCAACTGGTGCGAATGTTTCATCATAATCAATTCCTTCTTGTTGACTGTATCCTTTGGCCACGAGACGAGCTTTATTCCTAATAATGACACCGTGTTCATCTTTCTTGTTGTTGAAGATCCATTTCGTGCCAATTATAGATTTGTCTTTTGGTCGCTCAACAAGCCTCCAAACCTTTAACCGTTCGAACTGGTTGAGTTCCTCTTGCATCGCCACAATCCAATCAGCATCCAGAAGGGCTTCTTTTACATTTTTAGGCTCAATCTTACTCAAAAAATTTGAAAATAAGCATTCATTTATTGTAGCCCTTCTGGTTTGGACTGATGAAGATGGATCACCAATGATATTCTCTATTGGGTGATTTCTTGTCCACTTAACTGTATGTGGAAACGGTTCTATTGGGTCTTGGTTTGGATTGGAATCGAAATATGGTTCGGGAGTTGTTGCAGATGTTGTAGGTGGAACATCGGAGGTAGGAGCTTCTGACTGTTCTGAAGTAATAGGGGTTTCAGAAGTATGTGGAGGTTCAAATGGTTGTACAGTCTCAGTAGTTGACTGCACCTTTGCTGTTGAAGCTTCTCCAGTTTCTTCTGAATTTTGTTGTTGAGAGAGATCTGAAACTACGACTGGATCTTCAGTGATCCTGTCAGGCACCAAACTTTGAACATTAGATTTGGGAGTTTCAAAATAATCATCATAAAAGTTCTCAAACAAC
>JAANYP010005865.1:0-11929 GCA_020465985.1 Centrapalus pauciflorus | reverse complement strand
ATATCCCAACTCATCCCTGCTAGTCATGAGTGATGTCTGTGATCCTGCTAACTCATCAAGGTAATCTATAAAATAGCACTCTGAATCATCAGAAACATTAGAAACAACATTGAAAACATTTAACTTCAATTTTCTATTCCCGAAGGCTAAGTCCAAGGCACCCGTCCTACAATTAATTTGGGCATTAACAGTGGCCAAAAATGGCCTACCCAAAATAATTGCAGGCTGGTTATCCCGACTTCTTTGATCTGAATCTAAAACAAGAAAGTCCACCGGGTAATAGAAATCCTCAACTTTTACAATCACATCGCTTAACATGCCCCTTGGAATCTTAGTGGATCGATCAGCTAGTTGTAAAACCACATCTGTGGGTGTTAAGCTTCCTAAATCGTGCCGATCGAATAAGTTTCCAGGGAGTATGTTAACACTTGCTCCCAGATCTAGCAATGCTTTTTTAATCCTGATATCACCTATAGTAACAGAGATAAGAGGTGAACCTGGATCCTTAAGCTTGGGTGGCAATGAACTTGACACTACTGCACTTACCTGCTCCGTGAGGTGGATTTGCTTTGGCAATACCGTACGATACTTGCGCTTTTGAGTGCACAAATCCTTCAGAAACTTTGCATATGCCAGAATTGGCTGCAATGCTTTCACCAGTGGAATGTTGATCCTCACCTGATTGAATGTGTCCCATAGATCCTCTATCTGTGGCCCTTTCTTCCCATACATCGGTCTATTCGGGTCCTCTAGAGCTGATGGGTATGGAGGTGTCGGTTCAGGCTTTGGCTGCTCTTCTTTTTGCACCACAACTTCCTTAAACTGAACTTGCTTCTTCAACTTAACCTCCTTCTCAGATTCTGAATGTGGAATTTTCTTCCCATCATCCATAGTCTCCTCAACATCACTATCTTCATCTTCCACTTCCGGCATCACAACTTTGTTATCAACCTTCTTCCCACTTCGTAAGGTAGTAACTTTCTGCAACTCACTCACTTCGTTCAACTCTTCCACCTCATGTACTGATTGCTTTTCTTTGCCTTTGGAATGAGACGGATTAACTTGGGTGTTACTCGGTAATCTACCTTCATCTCTTTTCGTAAGCTGATCTGCGATCTGCCCCATTTGCTTCTCTAGACTGGCCATTGACTTGGTCTGCACATAGGATTGTTGCTTAAGGTAATCCATAAGCTGATCCATCTTTGAATCCTTGGGAGCCTCATGAACAACTGGTTCCTTTTCTTCCTTAGTACCCGATGATGTACCACCATAAAAATTCCTACCCTGTGGGTACCGATTCCCTTGATCAAATCTGGGTTTTGGATACTCCTCGGCTCTTTGATCATCTCTCCAACGAAAGTTAGGATGACGCCTCCATCCAGGATTATAGGTTTCTGAATGAGGGTCAAACCTATCTTGCCTTGGTCGAAAACCCGAGATCTCACTTGCTTGCTCGCCTTGCACATGATAGCAAAATTCTGAAGTGTGAGTATATTCCCCACAGGTGACACACATCACCGGTAATCACTGTTCCGTCTGCACCTTTTTCATTAAAACATCCAACTTCTTGCTAAGAGCTTCCATATTCGTTGTGACATCCCTTTTCCAAGCATTGTCAATTCCCAATACTTGAACTCCAATTGGCGTTTCAGACCCGGCTTGTACCTTTGATCCCTTAGCTAACTGTGCCAACAATTCCCATGCCTCATCATGCTCTTTGGCCAAGAATGTACCCCCCGAGGCTGCGGTGATCATATTTCTGCTCTCTTGGCTGATTCCATCGAAAAAGTTCTTCACCAACATCCACTTGGGTACCTCATGATGTGGACATGCTCGTAACATCTCGTTCAGTCGCTCAAACGCTTCATGAAATTGTTCCCCCGGCTTCTGCTTGAAACTAGTGATGCTATTCCTCTTCTCAGTGGTTTTACTAATCGAATAAAACTCGTTGAGGAAAGCTCTCTTCATCTCCTCCCAGTTACGAATACTATTAGCTGCTAGAGACGTGAACCAGTGCTTCGCTTTGTCTTTAAGAGAGAACGGGAACAATCGTGGTTTGAGAGTATCTACGGGTAGTCTTTGCACTCTATTAGCCTTGCATATCGCTGAGAATTCTGCTAGGTGATCGTATGGTTCTTCGCTCTTTGTTCCATGAAAATGAGGAATGATGCTGAATAAGTGAGTCTTTATCTCCGGTTCATTCTCAATTTCAGGATACAGTATCGGTGACATATCAGGAACATCACCCGGTCGGTAGTGGGACTCCACAGTCCTTCTATCATCTGCCATGTTTACAATGGGTTCAGTGTCACTCTCAGGTTCCTCTGAATGTATGGATTGCTCTTCTGAATCAGATGTCTCCAGTGTGCTTGGATTACCACTAGTCTCACCACTAGGCCAATAACCTCTATGTAGCTTCCTCAATGAACGAGCAGTCCTGAGTAACGAGTATGCATATACCCGAGATACACACACACACGTGAAGATTCTGAACTTTGCTGTTCAGAATGTTAACGATAAATGAAAAATACTGAAAATTAAACTAAACTAAAAACAAAATTAACTAGCTACTATAAACAGGAATATTCACAGAACAGTTAATCCAAAACTACTTTAACAAGCGCTGCCATTCCCCGGCAACGGCGCCATTTTGATTGGCCAGTCGTATGAGCCTCAAAAATAACCCAAAAACTCTATATAGATAGGGCAAGTGGGATCGAATCCACAGGGAATGTTAGGTCGCTAAACTAGTTTGGACACTGCTTGGATTGAGTTTGAAATCATTTGTTTTGAACTAATTTCCTACTGTAAAATGCTATTATGGCGATGTCACACACAAGAATTGAAATTACGAAGTGTCACTAGAGGAAAGAGGGTGTTTGCTCTCTCGTTACACATGCTATGGTAATTCAGAATGTCAGGGATTCCATTTACATAAATTGATACAAATTTGCAACTTATGCTCCAAAACAACGTATACCACTCTATTGACTGTCTTCCTCCCCTATAGAGAGTGGGCACAACCAATGACATGGATATCAACCATTTCAGATACACTCACTGTTCATTCATATTTATTTATGCAAATATAATCCTTTTTACAGTTTCCATATGAATGAATTGGTTTTCACAACAAATATTCTTAAGACGAAGTATGCACCGTCTATTAATTGTCTTCCCCATATTAATGAGTCGGCACAACTAATGATATTACTATACCCCGTTACATACAATACCCATTGATTACAACCATTCATTCACAAGTAAGATCCACAACCCCTTCAAGCACAAATGGAAACTGAAATTTAATCAAACATTCATTCAAACCATAGGATGCAAACTAAAGAACAAACACCACAAAGTTTTTAGCCAAGCATGGCTTGAATTAACTTACTTACAATGTCAAACATGGATAAAAACATTAAAGCTACCATTATTGCGTAAACACAATTGATTGGACTCCAACGCTTGATCTTTGTTCGATTCCTGTTGCCTTCCTCCTCTGATTTTTCTCCCAAAATCGCACCTTTGTGTGTGTGAAACTGCCAAATCGCGAACCCTTGAAAATGGTAACTACCTCCCTCAAAAACTGCAGGTTTCGCCAAACTTCCGCACCAGCGTCGCCCCTGGCGTCTAGGACGCTGGCTAGGACGCTCAAATTCTGTTTCAGGGAATTTTGGGCGTTTCCTGGGCGTCTAGGACGCTGGCTAGGACGCCCTGCACGAAATTCACCTTCCAAGCTGCCATTTCCTTTACTTTCTTGCCAAGCAACTGAAAACACAAAAACCTACATTAGCAGTACCAATTATCTCATATTTACACACTAAAACATAACAAAAATACATGAAAATAACAGTGATTATATCACTGATCAAGTTCATTGGATTTGTCTTGCAAATCAGAAACTGATCTTTATGCTAATGCCTTATCCTTGGAAAATTCTAACACTAACGCATGTTCTAGTTTTAACTTGTTTTCCAAGGAATGTGCATTATTCTTTTTAGCTTTTAATGATTTCTCAAATCTTTTTAGCATGTAAGCCACTTGAGTAAGTTTCTGTTCTAGCACATAGGAGTTATCATTATCGGAATCAGAATTAGAATCTAACTCGGGTGTCTTTGAGTTATCTGAGGCATCAGATTCTGATCCGTCATCTGCTTGATCTTTACTGCATCCTTCTTCTCCTGTGGCCATCAACGCCATATCCTCTCTCAAATCGGTTTCAGAATTAGACTCCTTTGGCTCTTCAGTTTCATCATCAGTTAGGCCTACCCAAACCTCATCCTCAGCCAATATTGCAGACTCACTTAATTCAGATCCATTAAACACTTCTGACTTCAGGCAAATATGAGCGTCTTCGTCCAGAATGTCTTCATCTTCCGACAGTTGCAGCCAGTGGTCGTCTTCAGCCATTAATGCCTTACTAGCCTCCTTTTCCTTTGCCAGCAGTTCCTTCCTAGTGTAATAATCAGAATTCTTAACAACTGGAAATCTGCATTCTCTAGCAAAATGGCCTGGGTTGCCACAGTTATAGCATTTCTGGTCAACATCTTTCTTGGTTGGTTTATCAGTCTTCTCAATTTTCTCAGTCTTTTTCCCACTGCTCTCTCCAGATTTTTCATACTTGTCTCTCTTTTCATACTTCCTGGAGCCTGTCTTGTATCTCATTTTGTTGTTTGTCGGCTTGCGATAGAACTTTTATGGAATGCCTAGTCAGCAAAGCCATCCATTTTTTAATCTCCTCTATCTCGTAGTCAGCTGCAGAATCAGTTGATTCTGAAGAATTGCTGCTTATTACCACCCGCTTCTCCTTTTTCAATTTATACTTGTATTTCTTATCTGCCAGAGGATCTATTGTTGCCTTTTCTGCTTGTTGCTTCTTTCCAGACATTTTCCTTAAAACAAACTTCTTGGTAGTTGTTAAGGTTCTCAAAGACCATATGGAAATCCATATCGTCAATCTCTTTGGTCTATTGAATGATCATGGTGTATTTATCCCATTTCGGATTCAGCACATTCAGAAAATTTAACATTTATATCCAGATTGGATTTTTTCACTCCATTCCTCTTCATCTCAGTCACCAGATTGACAAATCTTAAATAGGTGCTTTCCAGCAACTCTCCTTCTCTTGATCTAAAATTTTCAAACGTCATTAGACTGTTTCTCTCTCTATTCGTAGCTGCTTTGTCTGAACCGCGCATAAGTTTACACACCTCATCCCAGATGGATTTGGCTTCTTATGTATTGGTTAGACTGATATAGATTTCATTCGGGATTGAAATCAGCAAGAGCTTTCTGGCAGTTTTGTCTCCCAGCTTTCTTCGTTTTTGTGCGTCAGTCAGATTTGTGACCTCTACCGTTCTTTCCGGTATCGGAGGATTACCGGTTGGTATAGCTGGAATTGTTTCCAGAAATACTACTGGACCCTCTGTCAGGGATTTCAACATTTCATCTGATATGTCATGAAAGCTGATAAATTCCAGAAACCGTTCCCTCCACTGAACATATTCACCCCTATACATAATGGGAGGTTTGGTTTCCTAACCCATAGCTAGTGCATCTTTCAACATCGTGAATGATTAAACAGAATCTTCCAAGATCTTTGAATGGATTTTGGTTGATTTGAAATGAACATGAATAGTGAAACTCGAATTTCAAAGATTTAAACTCGAATGAAAGAGTGATGAAACTCGATCAAAGAATGAATCAACTCGAATGAAGAAGTGTACAGCTCGGATGAAAGAGTTATAAAACTCGATCAAAGTATGGATCAACTCGAATGAGAAGTGGAAAACTCGAATGGAACCTTATCAAACTCGAATCTAAAACTGATCAAACTCGAAGACTTCGTAATAAAACTCGAATGACAATATTATTCAACTCGAATCACATGTATATCAACTCGAATGAAACTTCTATCAACTCGGATGACACTGAATTAACATGAATAGTGTTTGATTAAACTCGAAAAATGTTTTGATAAAACTCGAATGAAAGTGTTGTCCAACTCGAATGGAGTTTTAACAAACTCGAAAAACACTTGGTTCCTTTTAAACTTTGTTGATTAAACTCGACTGAACCTTTGATTCAACTTGGATGATGAGTAATCCAACTCGAATTAACTAATTATCAAACTCGAATGAAACAAGGATCCTACTCGAGCAAATCTTTATAAAACTCGATCAGAAGACTTAACCAACTCAATTAAGTCTTGATCCAACTCGATTAAAGCTGATATCCAACTCGAATCCTTTTGTATAAAAATCGATTAAAAGACTTAACTAACCCGATTAAAATTGAATTCTCAATTCAATTCGAGTTTTACCAGATTTGAAAATTTCTAAGTCCAGAATCCAAGTTTTTCACCAAAAAATGAATTAATGGATCCCAAATTGCAATCAAAGGTGTGGTTTACACACACAAACAAATTTTGTAAAAACACTTTGAACAATTTCAGATCAAAACCCTTATTTTCATCAAAATCAGTCAAGAACACAAAACTTTTTCAACATTTGTAAAATCCAAAGAACTTTTTGTGTGTTTTGACAAACTGAGGTTATACTCCATTTATTCGTTTTAAAATTCAAACCTTTGATCCAATTTACAAGATCAATCACCCACTGAATCAAAAACCCTAAGGATTTTTCTGAATTTTCAAAAATCAATGAAACAGTGGTTCGAAATTTTTTTTTTAGAAATTCAAATTCAATCAAAAATTTGTCATTTTAAGCTTTGATACCAATTGATATTCGTATTTAATCAATCACAAACATATATCAAATAATTAAGAACAATCAGAAACACTAACCAAATGATTTCAATTGCAATAGATCTGGAAATTACAATACGTACAAAGAGAGCACTGTTGACCTAATTTCCGTATAAAGAATTCCGTGCAAAATGAATGTACGATATGTACATTTCTGTACTACATTTTTCCTATTTATATAAAAATTCACAACTATTGTTTAAGTACAAACAGACCCCTAGACAATTATTTTCGTCAACAAAACAGTTTCCAACAATGTTAGACACAACAGGTAAATACAAACGATTCCTACAGATAAAGAAAAATGACATTTTACAAGAAATAAAAAAAAAAATCTAAATCACATTGTTTAAAGCATCGGGATTCTAAACAATAATATAAAAATATTACTGTGAGGACACCAAAGTCAACCATTAAGGGACCAATGTTAATGTAAGACAGATTTTAAAAAATCTAACTTGAAAAAAGTGAAACTTCTCAGGAAAATGAAATGCCCACACTTAGAAAAAATTTTGAAATGAAACTCGGGTAAAGCTTGATGAAACTCGAATAAAGAGTAAGATAACTCGAAAATATAAGCATGAAACTCGGGTAACAATGAACTCTTTGTCATCAAACTCGAAAGTGTAAGGTCGCCTAGCTACGGATCCTATCTTGACGCGACACCGTCCAACGAGTGCGGAATCCTCGTTAGCGGCTTGACGGATAGACCACACACACGAAACACGGAGACACACACTGTGATAGACGAACAACGGAACGTCCCGACACGTGATTCTCTCCAAGAACAAACTCTCTGATACTTGCAAGTTCGAGATCACCTTCTGCACTAATCTCTCTGAAATTCTGCAAATGTCTTCGTTCACCTGGATGCTCTTTTTGCTCTCAAGTTCGACAGAACCTCTGAGCCGTCAAAGATACCTAATTTCACAATGAAAAGTTATATATGTAGACGACAAGTTCGAGAAAACGCTCCTCTCGAACTTGTCTTCACTAAGTTCAAACTCTACCCTTTGAACTTATTCTTTGAACTTGTCTTTGAACTTGTTCCTTTGAACTTGTCTTTGAACTTGTTCCTTTGAAGTTGTCTTTGAACTTGTTCCTTTGAACTTGTCTTCGAACTTGTTCCTTTGAACTTGTCTTTGAACTTGTTCCTTTGAACTTGTCTTTGAACTTGTTCCTTTGAAGTTGTCTTTGAACTTGTTCCTTTGAACTTGTCTTCGAACTTGTTCCTTTGAACTTGTCTTCGAACTTGTTCCTTTGAACTTATGTTTGAACTTGTTCTAGAACTTATTCCAGAACTTATTCTAAAACTTATTTCTAGAACTTATTCTAGAACTTATTATAGAACTTATTATGATAGTCTAGAACTTACCATGCAAATGTAAACATCATACACAATCATGATATCAATAACAAAACTAGATTGTTGTCGTCACACCGGATGTACCAACAGACTCCCCCTTGACGATAGCTTCTAGTTGTTGTTCATTGGTCGTAATAGACTATCAGATTCAGAGACTATGAATATCGAAACTAGACAGCTATTGTCACATCGGGTGTATCAACTGACTCCCCCTTGACGATAGCTTCTTGTACATATTCATTGATCTATGAATACCGAAATCGCCTTCTCTTCTTTGTTATCCATGACTGCCTCTTCAGATTCGCTGTCCTCACCGGTTTGTAGACTAACATAGTCCATTTCCTACCAGTCAGAGGATATATTCTTATTTGAACCACAGCGCTTCTACCAACTCTTAGATTAACCTCTCAAATTGTAAATATGAAATCCCGTAATATTTCAGCACCTTTGATGATTCTTTAATAAAACCCAAGAAGAACAAAGCTCAATAATTAGCTAATGATGAAGAAAAGACAATAAGAATGTTGAGAGAATAATATGCAAGTCGCGGCTGTGATATTCAATCCTTTTCAACTGTGTAATACAAAAGTAAACCCTAGGAGCTATTATAGCTCCATTTAATTAAGTATGGGGCATTGACACAAATGCCCCCTAAACTTTTACAAGGAAATAAATTACAAGGAAACTAAATACAAGACTAAATACTAAGTAAATAATTATTACAAAATAACTCCGTATGATCGAAATTAAATGTCTAACAATCTCCCCCTTTTCGATCATTTTGGAGGTCCTGGAACTCTGGCATGATCGGTCGATTCTCGGAGTCCAAGGATGACGTCAAAGTGTCTGGTCACTTGTCTCATATGTAGCCGTTCGTTCAGGAGTTCAATGCCGCTGAGGGTGTCCTGAATTTCCTTTGGTGAGCATCTTTGTTTTGGATCTGGTTGAGCGTCAAAATCTTGAACTTTCTGAGTAAGCGCGGCTCGAACCAATCTTAGAGTACCGTCGGAGTAACAGGGAAGATCCTCAAAGCGCATGAACCTTTTGTAGCCCTTCTGATTGATAAAAATGACACCCGGACCTCCTCTAAAGATAACTCTGTATGCAGGATGGTGGGCTAGAAGGAAGCTGTCTTGTTCAGGAGCTCGTAGGCCCACTTTAACCATCGCGCTTATTGCCATTTGGAAGTCTCTGAGGCACATAATGATCGAGCGGCGGTTCATACTTCGAACAAGGGCACCTAAAGCAGTCATGCGAGACAGACGCCCTTTAATACGATTTTTCAATCGGTCGTGTAAGAATTCGACGTCGTCTACACTTATGAAGTCCAGGTCATTCTCGAATAACTCATCAGCCGTGCCATCTTCTCTTTCTACTTGAAAGGCGGGATAGTATACTTTTGCCCTTTTGCACATGGTGATGGACATGAGTTTCTTTATCTTCGATTTTGACACTTTTGACCTCCTCTCCCTGAGCATTAATTGATAGTATTCAGCCTACTCAGCTTTGGTTACAATTGTCAGTTCCATCAGGAGGCGTCTGCTGAAGGATCTAGGCTTCTTTCTGAGTACCATCTTAAATCTTTCTTCTAAGAACGGGTTCTGAAACTGCTCAGGAGGAAACTTCTGCAGGAATTCTTTGAGAACCTGAACGGGGGGTTCTTCTATTTCAGACTTTTTAGCTTCAAGCAATTTTATGATTGTCTCCCGCCGTTCTTGTCTAAGCTCCTCTTTCTTTTCAGGCGGTAGATTATGTACCTCACCTTTTGAAAACTGGCCTACCCAGTATAAATCCTCTCTCCTATATTCACCGGGTCCTCCGGGAGTTTCATCAAAGCAATCAACCCTCTTGGTTTGTGAAGAACCTGGTTGTTCAGTTTGTTGGACTGGGGGAGGACTTGGAGATCTTGGTGGGATTTGGACTAGATGGGATGCTTTGAGTGATGGGGGAGCTTGAATGCATGAAAGAATTTCTTGTTGTGGGGCTGGTGTTGGTGAGTTTAGGAAATCAAAGGAGGAAGATGATGATTTTTTCGGTGATTCGGGCTCAGGCTTAGGAATGATTGAAGGTTCGTTGTCCTCAGTATCGGAGTCTGAGTCAGACACCAATATGATTTCAACTTTTTCATGAACGCGCTCGAACTCTACCATAGCTGTCATTGGATCCAGTGGAGCTGGACCCTCGAACATAGGCTCGTCTTCTAACATCAAGTATTCCTAAGCCTCTTGCATCTGTTCCCCTGACCCTTGAATCTCTGTCGATTCTGTCTCTGCTCCCGCTACAACCAACATGAGGTCCTCAGACTGAGTTTTTTGTCTTTTCTCCCCCTCATGGCGATCAGGGTCGTCCTGTTCGTCATGCTTTCTTTTCTGAGACTCAGCCTGAGGACGGCACTGAAGCTCAATTACGGCAGACTCAAGACGGTCCATTCTGGAGTTGAGTTGCTCCTGGACTTGAAGAATGAGGCGAGTAAGCGCGTCTATCTTGTCTAAAAGGTCATCAATCTGATTCTGGACTGAATGGGATCCTGGTGGAGGCACAGCTTCAGAAGCGACACCCTTACCCTTTATAAGTGATAGAAGGGCGGTGTGCGTTCCTCAGCAGCTTCCTTTTGGGCGTTCAGGTCAGCCCTGGTAATAACACCGACAGCACGAAGAGCTGCCGTTAGCATCTCCAAGTTTATTGGGAGATGGCCTGAAGTGGATGTCATGGATGGAGCCACTTCAACTCTTCCTTCCGTCATTTCTGGCTCCACTATGGGACGCTCAGATCCGGAAGTTTGTGGAGTTGCCACGGAGGCAGCTCTTGGGGATGCCACAGAGGCATCGTGCGTCGTGTGTATTTGGGGGGATGGAATCGTGAATGAAGGAAGTTCGGTCACGTGGGGAGGAGTGTGACCTCGTTCAACACCGCCACTCTCCGAATGAGAGGGAGATGGTGTATGAGCAAAATCCTTGTGCAATGAAGTGGTTTCCCTTTAAGGGGATACCAAGTGGATGGTAGGGGTGATTTCGACCGTTGGACTGATGGTCTTTTGGTGGGTGGTCCGGCTGATGGGGCTGCGGTCACCCTCAGATTGGATATCTATCCCTCGTACGACAGAGATGGTTCTTTTGGAATCCGCCGCATCTGTCGCCTCACCACCTTCTCCCTCACTTACAAACACAGGCTCCCGCTCACCTATCCCAACTGATTGTTGTACCTCAGCCGCTGCTCCCTCAGCCTCACTCATCCTAGCCTCACCTTCGGATTGGCTAGACTCAGTCGGTTCTGACTGAGCCTCATCCGGATAAAACACTCGAATGTAAGCCCTAACCCGTTCCAAATCCCTTGCCTTTAGCATTAGTGACAACGGAATAGTCATTATAGGCACTGAAGGGGCCCCCTTTGGCAAAGTAAGCTTCTGAATGGCCACTGTAGGGTAGACATCCGCCTCAGGGCGCTCGTGGATGTCTTCATCGTTGTCCATCGCATATTGGATGATCAGCTGCAAAAATCGTTGGAGAGGTATGTACTTGCGTCCCTTTTTGGTTCCTCTCTCCAAATGTACTCTTTTCAATTCCTCGAAGAGGAAAGCCGCATAATCAACATGGCGGTCAAAGGCAAAGCCGGTGAACATGGCTAAGACCTGAGCCGAGGCAGAGTCATGGCCTGAGTGCTTTGCTGTGAAGCACTTGTTGATGACGTCGAAGAGAATCCGCCAATGAGATTGTAGATTCTTTGTTCGGAAATCGGAGGGTTTGGTGAGAGGGCCGTCGTAACCCAAGGTTTGGATTTCGGCTAGGGTTTCTGG